>SKCR01027508.1:0-310222 GCA_019454045.1 Zanthoxylum bungeanum | reverse complement strand
GGCCCACTTTCATTTGGGAACGTGTGGGGCCCACATGACACATGTCATTCTAATGATTTGCATGTAGATTGTGTACATTGTACTCAATGTCATTGCATGTATTGTGTACAATGCACTCAATGTTATTGCATGGAAATTGAGTGTTTTATACTCTAAGCCATTGCATGTTATGTGTCATAATTTTATTATTAATTTAATAAATTATGGCATAAATATAAATTGATTTTTGGTAAATCATTTGAAAAACATAACACAAAAATTCTTCTCTCTCAATTTCTCTCTTCTCCTCACGAAATTCACAAGGTGTGGACTGTTTTTGGAAGCCAAAAACCGTGAGCTAAAGGGAAGCAAGAGTGGTTTCTCATGGTGAGAAATCAAGTGCTAGCACACTTACAAGTCTTGCGAAGGTGGTAGGGAGGTTCGACCATGAGACGGGATCCATCCGACGAAGCTAGGAGCTCCGTTTCTTCACTTAACTTTCTGTTTTTGTAGGCAGTGGACTGCATGCAGTAGGCTTACATGGCAGTGCGTTTTTGGGCTTGAATCGTCTCCAAATCGACTCTACCGATCAATGTGAGTATTCCGCTACCTCCGTTGATGTGTTCACACATAATTTCATGTCTTGATTTGATCTTGGGACCTTAGAAAAACCAACACATCCGATACTGGATCGCTATACGCAATACTACGTATACTACGCCTAATATAGATTACATATTCCTTTAAGAATATTTCTGGAGAATTGTGTAGGCACGGTGCTTTGCTAGAAGCCAACCGTGTCTTGTAAATCGGTAAAAACGTAGTACTAGGTACGTACGTGTTCGGATAGTCCGACGACCGGATTTACTGCCAATATATCAGGGGATCTCATGGGTCGCTTCCCGAAGATTCACCGATGACGTATGACTCGCACATTATTAATCTGGGATTAATTAATAGAGAGAGAAAATTAATCTAGGATTAATTACAGAGGTATTTTATCTGGGATAAAATATTATTTAAAGAGAGAGAACGATTAATTTGGAATTAATCGATAAATTAATATATTCGATATATTAAACGAAATTAGATTTCGACGTGGTATTAAAATTAGATTTTAATTCAGGGGAACGAGTTAATTTAGAATTAATTCACTAGCGACGTGAATAATAATTTTGCGAGGCATAATTATTTAATTAAAATTGATTTAATTACGTCGTAACGGAAAATTCGTTAATTCGGAATTAGCGAACCCGAGCCCGAGAGTGTTTGCGGGCCCACTCACATTTCGAATCAAATGGGGCCCACATATTACATCAAGCGTCAAATCACTAGTCAACTTTATCACTTTATTGTGATGGAAGTTGTTGGTTGATGCTTAAGTGTGAAACACTCAATTGTGATGTATTGAATGACTAATACCATTTATTTATTTTTTGATATATCATTTGAATTGATTTTAAAAATCAATACACACAACAAAATTTACTTCTCTCTTCTCTCTCCAATTCGACAATGGAGCCAATTCTTTCTCTCTTTTGCTTCTATTTGTCGAGAACATCATGAAGAACAAGGAAACTTTGTGGCAAAATTTCCAATGCTAGCATATAAAGAGTCATCCAAAGGGGATATGGAAACAAACCCTTGAGCATGGAATCACCATTTACAAAGCTTGGAGCTTGGAGCACTCAAATGGAGGTTGACTGAATATCAAAGGAGCACAAAATGGGTCAAAGCCGTGAGCTTCATGGAGCCAAAAAAAGTTTGGTGTTCATCGCATCGCAAATCCGTTCATTGTAAGTATGATTCCGCCATACTTCTTTATTGTATTCACATTATTCATTGCTTGAATGATCTTGGGACTATAGTAGAAACCCAACAGTCCGACCGTAATGTCTTAATACTTTTGCCGGTCTGTTTTTCTACTTCATGTTGAAACTTTTTGAATTTCTCAAAAGTTTCCGTCTTATGTCTCATAAGATACACATAACCAAAACGCGATGCATCATCCGTAAAGGTTACGAAGTATTCATATCCACCTCTAGCCTGGCTAGACATGGGCCCACAAACGTCACTATGAACAAGGGCTAACAGTTCGTTGGCACGTGCACCTTTACCGCTAAAAGGTGATTTAGGCATCTTTCCTAATAAACAAGATTCGCAGACGTCATATGAATTTGGATCAAATCTGTTCAAGTACCCACTCTTCGAAAGTGTGGATATGTGTGTCTTGTTTATGTGTCCCAGACGACAATGCCATATATAAGTTTCATCTTTGTTACTTACTTTAAGTCTTTTGTTTGTTACATTATATGTTTGAGATTGATTTATATTCAAAATATAAAGACCATTATTTGCATCAGCTGTGCAAATTTCTGTATCATTTTTATACATAAAACACCCAGTGTTTCTAAATACAAAAGTATACCCGCATTGGGTTAACATAGATACAGAAATTATATTCCTAGTCGAACTATGTACAAAATAACAATTTATAAGTTCAAGTACATGCCCCGAGAGCAGTTCCAAAACATAAGTGCCCACGGCCAAAACAGCAACTCGAGTCCCATTTCCAACACGGAGGTCAATCTCTCCTGAGGCCAGTCTCCTGCTAATCCGCAGATCCTGCACATCAGTACATATGTGAGTACCATAACCAGAATCAAAAATCCAATTTTTAAGACTATAAGTAGACATGTTATTTCTATAACAAACATACCTGAAGCCGGTGCCTTGCCCACTTTGATTTCCTTCATGTGTGCCTTGTACTCGTGGCAGTCACGCTTCCAGTGACCCCGCTTCCCGCACTGCAAGCATACATCTTGGGATATGTCCTTGGGTTTCCCAGAACCCTTTGACGATTTGGCCTTGCCCTTCTTCTTATGCTTCTTCTTCTTAACACCTCCAATCGCC
Source organism: Zanthoxylum bungeanum (assembly GCA_019454045.1). Taxonomy (NCBI): domain Eukaryota; kingdom Viridiplantae; phylum Streptophyta; class Magnoliopsida; order Sapindales; family Rutaceae; genus Zanthoxylum; species Zanthoxylum bungeanum. Next base: position 307,330 of record SKCR01027508.1, on the reverse strand, counting down.
TTGGGCCAAGCCCTCAGAGTCTGAGATGTTGAAGCATAGTGCGCCTCACACTTCTTGCCCTTAAGGAGCTCATTTTCTGCCTCACGCAGAGTGGACATCAACTCTCCAAGAGTCTGGTGTTGGTTCAACATGTTGTAGTTCATGATGAACCCACTCCAAGTGTCGGGGAGAGACTGTAGGATCAAATCCACTTAAGTCTCAGCCTCGAAGAGTATGCCCATCTGTCCGAGCTGCTCAATGTCAGCAATCATCTGTGAGACATCAACAGACGTACCCTCTGACATGCTAGCGCGGGAGAGCTTCTTCTGCAACTCGTATCTTTGCGATCTAAGATTAGATCGGTGGAGATCGTGCAACCTCGCCTTCATCTCATAGGGATCCAACCCCTTGTTTTGACGATGGAATTGTGGAGTCATAGTGGCAAGCATTACCGATTGAGCAGTCATATTGTAGACAACAGAACCTGGGTGACGCTGTTCTAGGCTCGCGGCCTAGTTGGGAAGTACGAAATAACATGGAGTCGCCACCCGGTGTGAACCGGGACAAAGATTTAAGGCCGCACTCACCCCTCGCAAGGGAATACCTCAAACCGTTGGGTTCGGAATGGTCCATTACTTATGTCACTTGTGATGATATAATTTGTGCAATGAATCAACCAAGTCTACTCAATAATCATGCTCAATGGTACTCAGATCTAACATGCTTTCATCCAAATAACTTCACGCAATGTAACACAACGAGCATATTGAACCATTAAATCAACATGTATAATTATTATCCAAACACATCACAAACTAATAACATGCATAAGGAACAACCTAAATATGATTTAACAAATAAATAACAAACTAAATTAAACCATGCTTTAAATAATAAACGAATAACCTAAAGACTATAACATGCTCAAATACAAATTTGGATGAAACGAGATACGTGTATCTTAAGTGGTACGTGGCATTGTATCCCGAGTGCAGACCATACTACCGTCCATTCGGAATAGGCTATGGAATTTACGTCCGGGTTTCCATCCGATATACCACAAAAGGGAACACGTATCCCGCTCATCCAACAATCACATCATGCCTCAAACGACTCTCATGCAATAATATTTTTAAAATAAATAAAATAAATGAAAGATGATAAATAAAAAGGTGCCCTCAGGTCTAACCTCTTTTGTCGTCTCTCGAAAGTGCATTACACGGCCGTCGGAAGGGTTGTTGCTCCGCAACTTTTCTGGTTCACTAATCCAACGTCTTTCCTCGCTGTTTCACTGTTCAGGCTGCTGTTTTCACCCCGTTTCTCTACTGTTTTGAGGGTATTTTCTGGTCACTATTCCAGGTCTATTAGGCTACTGTTTTTGGTGTTTTAGGTGCGGTTTTGGGTGTTGTTTTGCAGCAGTTTCTGGGGCAGAATTTAGGTGCAGTTTTGGGACAGTTTCGGGGACTGGACAGTGGGTGATTTGAGGTGCGATTTAAGGTAGTTTTTGTGGTAATTAACTAGTAGTTTATGGAGGGTATTCACGGTAATGGAAGGGGATTTCAGGGGGGAGCAAGTTTAGTCGGCATTTTTTGTCTCTTTGTAACTCAATTTTGTGGCTGCCGTATGTTGGTTTATTAGTGTGTGGCGTGAGTTAGGAGGGGCAGTGAGGCTTTGAATAGTCGGTTAGTGCGTGGAGATGGCTAAGTGGCGCTAGTGTATGGGTGAGTTTATTGGCTTTGTGGGAAATTAATCGTGAAGGTTAGGTGGAGGCTGTGAATTGTGGCGTGGGGACTTATGGACGTGTGGCTTGAGTGTTGTCTGTTGAAGGCAATTAGTGTTGAAGGCTGTGAGTAGGGGCGTTTGTTGGCAGGCTAATGGGCAGTTAACGTGAAGCTTGGTTTGTTTGATGTGGTGAGTGCGCAGGTCAAAAGGGGGGGCTGGTTGACGTGTGTTTGGGCGAGAAGCAAGATTTTCAGTGGCTCGGCAGGCTGAATGAAGTTAGGGTTGCTCGGCAATTTTGAGTAGAGTGGGCTTGGAATATTTAGGGTTGATTTTGTGATAATGAGCCGGCCAGGGGTTTGAATGTGTGGAGAGGGGTTATTTTTATAGGGAACGGGATGGGTTTTACCTTGTTGGGGAAGGAATCAAATTTGTGTATTAATTAGGAGATATTTTTAATTTAGTATGTGATAGGGAAAATCTTTTAATTAAGGGAAGTGATTTGATTTATTATTTTTAGTTAAGGATATGATTTATTTAAATTGGTAGGTGATTTAATTAAATTAGGAATGTGATTTAATTTGTGAGATGTGTTTTAATTTTGTTTTAATTATTTAATTTGTGAGATGTGTTTTAATTTTGTTTTAATTATTTAATTTGTGAGATGTGTTTTAATGGGTTTGGTGTGTTTTAAAACAGAGGTCCAACAAGCGAACCCGAAGCGAAACAAGCGAGTTAAATCTGACAAAATGCTAATTTCCAACTTTAACCTTCCAACGTTCGTTTCCCGCGCCTTTCACAACTAAAGAGGTAGTGTCTCCATACGAGACTCATCATCGGGCTAATATGCAAAAATGCAATGCCTACAGTCGCCCCCACTTTGATGGGACTTGTACAGTGTGTGACAATGAAAATCCTATCAAAGTACTTGCAATGCATTTTCACTTACCTGGCTCGCCAGTCGCCGCTTGACTTGCCTGTTGCTTTGAACTGAGTTGATCTGGTGGTGAGGTGCTTCGACCCCTAGGGTTCATCCCTGCAAGATGCTGTGATCTCTAGGAATCACTACCGAACTGAACTGATGAGAGTTGGTCCCCTTCCGAACCTTGCCCCATTTCCGGAGTGCCATTTTCGGCATGCTAAACCTCATTCCCGAGGCATCACGGTTGTGATAGTTTTGGTCCCCTTCCGAACCTTGCTTCATTTCTGGAGTGCCATTTTCGGCATGCTAAACCTCATTTCCGAGGCGTCGCGGTTGTGATAGTTTCGGTCCCCTTCCGAACCGTGCTCTATTTCCGGAGTGCCATTTTCGGCATGCTAAACCTCATTTCCGAGGCGTCGCAGATGTGATAGTGGTCCATTTCCGAACCATACTCCATTTTCGGAGTGCCATTTTCGGCGTCTGATGAGATACTGGTCCATTTCCGAACCGTGCTCCATTTTCGGAGTGCCATTTTCGGCGAGCTGATGTGATTGTGGTCCATTTCCGAACCGTGCTCCATTTTTGGAGTGCCATTTTCGGCGAGCTGATGTGATTGTGGTCCATTTCCGAACCATGCTCCATTTTCGGAGTGCTATTTTCGGCGAACTGATATGATTGTGGTCCATTTTCGAACCATGCTGATGTGAGAATGGTCCATTTTCGAACCATTGTTGGTGAGAGACAGTCCATTTCCGAACCATTACTGATGTGAGAGTGGTCCATTTTCGAACTATTGCTGATGTGAGAGCGGTCTATTTCTGAACCGTTGCTGATGAGAGATAGTCCATTTCCGAACCAAGTGTGTATCAAGATAGGATCCATCGGCCCGTATGTGAACTATAAGAGGTTTAGATATCCATGTAAGTAAGTCATAATTCTTAAGACTTTGGCCAAAGTCGATCACCTAGGGTGGATCGCATATATTAGTGATAAATGTGATTTATACACACTTATTCATGTTTCATCAGCTTATTATTTTGTTAGATTCTAGGAGATTTAATGTATTTTGGAGTGTTTAGTGTTTTATTGATAGACAACATTAGATCATGGATTTGGAGTAATTGTACGGGTTTTGGGATCTTACGGATGCATCATAAGCACGTGGGAAAAGCGGACACAAGCTGAAAATACTCATCTAGGGAAAATGAGTGGCGTCGCGATGCTAATATGCTTCACACAATAATCCCGAGGGTTTGGCTCCGCGACTCTGCGATGAATTTTCAGAGACTTCAAAATAAGCAGTAGCACATACGCAACATGACTCCAGGATTTCCTATAAATATAACATTACGTCCAAAACCCTAGAAAGGCTCATTAGATACAACAAAAGAGTTGAAAGCACAAAAATTGAGAGATCCTAAGGAAGAGATTCAAGAACAAGAGAATGTGACAAATGTGGTGAAGTCCGGAACTAAAAGGAATTTGATTCGGGTTTTACACTTTATTTTTCTCCTTCGAACGTTTCACATTATCATTATGTTATTGACTCAGTTGTTGTTGTTGTTGTTCTTTAATATAGCCATGAACTAATTCTATTATTCTAGGGTATGGCATAGCCTAATGCTTGAAACTATGTATTGATTGCCAAATAATTTTTATGAAGTTTTCAGTCATTTTATTTATGTTTTCTTGTGCTTAATGCTTCTTATTTGCTGGCCATAAATTGGATGATTGTATATTTAAAATCTATCGCTCGGGAGAGAGGATTGTGAATAGGACCCGAAAAATATAATCTTGGAAGTTATAGAGTTCGGGAGAATCTATAATTCTTTGAAAGCTGTTGATAAAGAATCACAAGGCATAATGAATTGTTAGTTTTTATATTTTTATAGAGATATCAAAGTCGGTAATTAATAATATTTTCATTATTACTCGGGAGATGGAGTGAAATACTATAGGAGTCTTGGCTTATAAACTTAGAAATTGAACAGTAGTTAACTTGGCATCACAAATACATAGTGGATAGCTAGGTGAAATCAGACTCTAGAATTCATTTCGTAACTGATCTTGCAATAAAAATCATTTGGTTTCTTACTTGTTTATGTTTTTAATTTTCCATTTAATTTAAATTTAGACTGTGTTTCTAGATAAAGTTAGGGTTAGTAATTATAGTATTTAGTACAAATTAGATTCCAATCCCTGTGGTTCCGACACTAATACTTATCATCTACTAAAACTTGACATCGTACACTTACAGTACGATATAAAATATCACAACAAGTTTTTGGCGCAGTTGTCGGGGATTGTGAATTTAATTCACATTAATATTATTATATACTAAACTTAATTTTAATTTAGATTTTTACTTATTTTATTTGTTTACTTTTTATATATATTTGTGTCTTATCTTGTTATTTCTTTCTTTATTTCGGTACTTGGTAGTGAATGAGATGATCCATAAGTCTCGATTCACTCTTGTTTGATCTTGAAATCGAGCGAACAACAAGAAGACTAAGGAAAGAGAATAGATTTGAAAAGATAACAATGGCAGCTAAAAATAGAGAATACAACCCGCGTCATGTACCAATCTGAGACCACTTTAAACCCGTCATTGACGATAATTATTCTAGGATCCGCGTCAGGTAACAATTTTGAACTGAAACCTGCCCTTATCAATATGGTACAACAAAACCAATATGAGGGATCGGCTGTTGAGGATCCTCACGTTCACTTAAGAATGTTCTTAGAGATGGCTGACATAATTAAAATGAATTGGGTAGCTAAAGAGACAATTAGGTTGCGCTTGTTCCCATTTTCCTTAAGGGACAAAGTGAAGGGTTGGATGTAATCCATACCTATGGGGAGCATTCTCACAGGGGAAGACATGGCCACATGAATTCTGGAGAAATTTTTCCCCTGCTAAATCAGCCCAACTGAGAACGGAAATTAGCATATTTAAGCAGCTGGAGACTGAGAATCTGTACGAAGCATAGGAGCGTTTTAAAGATCTACTCCGAAGATGCCCATAACACAATTATGCAGACTGGGTACAGATTTAGTTGTTCTATAATGGACTGAATGGTCCAAATAGGACTATGGTTGATGCAGCCACTAGGGGAACTATATTCACGAAGTCAGCTGAGGATGCCTACACTCTATTAGAGAATATGGCCATTAACAACTTCTAATGGCTAAGTGAACGCACTACGGTGACCAATGAGGTAGACATACATGAAGTGGGCCCTCTCATTGCCCTAATAGCTCAAGTTTTAACCCTATCGACTCATATAGTAGCCCTAACCAATCAACGAGTACAACCATCTATTGAATCTACAGCGGCTGCAAATATGTTGTTATTGGAAGGATACCCGAGTTTTGAGCAAGTCCACTATGTGAATAATAGGAAATTCAACAATTATATAGGTAACCTTGTATCAATCCACTATCATCATGGACTTCGTCACCATGAGAACTTCTCTTATGCCAACACGGAATGCTTTGCTACCCCCACCTAGTTTCAACAACCAAATGTCAGAGCAGAAACAATCATTAGAAGACCTTGTGAGCACATTTGTCACCAAATCCATAGAGAGGTTTGAAAAGAATAAGTCATGGCTCAACAATATTGAAATCCACATGGGAAATATGAGGGCGACGATGAAATCATTAGAGGTCCAAATTGGCCAGCTTGCCTCTTCTAATACAAACCCACCGAAAGGGGCGTTTCCAAGCAACATCGAAATAATCCCTAAAGAACAATGTCAAGTTATCACTCTTAAGAATGGAAGACATGTCGGTAACGCCTCTGATGATCAAGGCAACCAAGACAAAGAAGAAGAGCCACAAAGGGGACACAATGATGACAAGAGACCATAGTAAAACCACTCCAGCATATGTGAAACCCCAAATTCCTAAGACACCTCTTCTGTATCCTCAGCACTTCTAAAAGAAGTTGGATGCTCAATTCGCTAAATTTCTAGAAATTTTAAAAAAGAATCATATCAACATTCCCTTCACATATGCTTTGGAATAAATGTCCAATTATGTAAAGTTTATGAAGGAGATTATGTCGAAGAAAAGAAAGCTGGAGGACTTTAAAACAGTGAATCTCACAGAGGAATGTAGTGAAATTATCCAAAATAAATTTCCCCAAAAGATTAAGGACCGTAGGAGTTTCACTATACCTTGCAACATAAGAGGCTCTACTTTCACTAAAGCCATGTGTGATCTAGGAGCTACCATTAATTTGATGCCTCTGTCTGTTTTCAGAAAACTGGGCCTTGGTGATGCAAAGCCAACAACTATCATATTGCAGTTGGCGGATAGATCTCTCACTTATCCTCGGGGAGTCATTTAAGATGTGTTAGTGAAGGTGGATAAATTCATATTTCTAGCAGATTTTGCGGTGTTGGATATGGAAGAAGATCAGGAAATCCCTCTGATTCTTGGGCGCCCATTCTTGGCAATTGGGTAGGCTCTGATTGATGTGCAGCAAGGAAAATTAGCACTGAGAGTATGAGAGGAAAAAGTGACATTCGACATCTATAACGCCATCAAATATCCTGAAGAAGTGAGTACATGTAACCAAATAGATGTGGTCGAAACCTGAGTGCAAGAAACCCGCATGGAAAAAAAGCCAACGAATCTTTTAGAACGGTGTCCTGTAAACTCTACCATCGATACAGAGATACTAGCAGATGACTCGAGCACTCGAAAGCTTGCCAAGAGAAGCAATAGTAAGAGCTCAAGGTGAAGCACTACATGATCCACCATCAAAGGAGGCTAAAAATGATACACTGGAGTTAAAAGCATTACATGAGCATCTCCGCTATGCATTCTTGGGTGAGAACTCAACATTTCTGGTAATCATCTCTTCAACACTTTCCACTATGGAAGAAGATAAATTACTAAGAATCTTAAGGAAATATAAGTCTGCTTTGGGATGGTCCAAAGCATACATAAAATGGATTAGCTCTTCAGTTTGCATGCATAACATTTTGATGGAAGACACCTATAACCCTCTATCGAACATCAAAGGAGGTTGAATCCAACCATGAAAGAAGTAGTAAGGGCTGAGGTGCTGAAATGGCTAAAAGCATGAATCATCTATGCCATTTATGATAGTTTGTCACCAGTTCAAGTGGTATCTAAAAATGGAGGAATGACAGTGGTCAAGAATGAAAATAATGAGCTCATCTCCACGAGAATAATTACTGGGTGGCGTGTCTGTATAGATTACAGGAAACTCAACAAAGCCACCAGAAAATACCATTTTCCTCTTTCATTCATAGATCAAATGCTAGACCGATTAGCCGGTTTTCAGTACAATTGTTACCAATATGGCTATTTCAGATACAATCAAATAGCCATAGCAACAGAAGATCAAGAAAAAACAACCTTTACTTGCCCTTAAGGTACATACACTTTTCGGAGGATGCCTTTCGGATAGAACTTATTAGCATAACAAAAATTCTCCGTATTCGGCTCAACCTTTGATCACTGTTTGCATAACTTATCCTTGGTTCTACAAAGATGCGAGGAGAAATGCCATTTCATCGATCATGAAGGTATCGTGTTGGGTCATACGATATCCTCGAATGTTGTGGAAATGGATAGAGCCAAAATAGCAGTGATTGAAAAGCTTCCACCACCAATAAATGTTAAAAGAGTACAGAGTTTCCTTGGTCATGTTGGGTTTTATCAATGATTCATAATGAATTTTTCTAAGATTGCTAAGCCACTTTGCAATCTTTTGGAAAAATATTCTCTTTTGTGATGGATGAGGAATGCTTACAGGACTTTAATAAAATTAAATAGATATTGATCTCAGCTCCAATCATGATAACCCCGAATTAGATTGAACCATTTGAAGTGATGTGTGACGTCAGTGACTATGCCATTAGTGCAGTGTTTGGCCAAAAGCGTGAAAATATTTTCAGAGCAATTTATTATGCAAGCAAAACGCTGGATAGTGCCCAACAAAATTACACCACCACCGAGAAGGAAATGCTTACTACTTTGTTTGCCTTTGACAGATTTTGACCCTATTTAATTGGGACGAAGGTGATTGTCTATACAAACCATGCATCTATTCGTTACCTGTTTGCAAATAAGGATGTCAATCCTCGTTTGATACAATGGGTTCTTTTGTTGTAAGAATTTGATCTTGAAATATGGTACAAGAAGGGGAGTGAGAATGTGGCAACTGATCACTTATCCAGAATCGAGACTGAAGCCCCCAGTGATGGCATTATTCAAGAGGTTTTTCCGGATGAGAAACTTTTCGAGGTATTTACAAAAATTCTCTGATTTGATGATTATGCCAATTATTTAGCTTGTGGAGAATCCCCCCCGGATAGTACTTACCAGCAAAGGAAGAAATTCCTCCATGATGTAAGGTTTTACCTATGGGATGAACCACTGCTTTTCAAAAGATTCCCATATCAAATAACCTGGAGATGTAGCCCAGCTGAAGAAGTCAAAGAAATCCTCAGTCAATGCCATTCTGCCCCTTATGGAGGACACTTTGGAGCTACAAAAACTTCTGCTAAGGTACTCAAATCTGGATTTTATTGGCCAACACTTTTTAGAGATAGCTATCATTTTGTCAAAACTTGTGATCGTTGCCAACAACTCAGAAACATCTCCAGACACCATGAATTACCTTTAACTAACATCTTAGATGTTTAAATCTTTGATGTATGGGAATTGATTTTATGGGGTCATTCCCTCCTTCATTTGGTCAAACATATATTTTATTAGCAGTTGACTATGTATCCAAATGGGTGGAAATTGTTGCAACATCTACCAATGATGCGAGGGTTGCCATCAAGTTCGTACAGAAGAATATCTTTAGCAAATTTGGTACCCCAATAGCCATCTTGAGTGATGAAGGTACACACTTTTGCAATAAGTTTTTCAATGCTCTCCTTGTAAAATATGGTGTGAAGCATAAAGTCGCGTTGGGTTATCATGCACAAACTAATGGCCAAGCTGACGTATCTAATCAGGAAATAAAACAGATTCTTGAGAAAACGATGAAATCAACCGAAAGGATTGGGCCATTAAGCTTGATAATGCCTTATGGGCCTATCGGACTACTTTTAAAATGCCTATCGGGATGTCACCATATCGATTGGTGTTTGGAAAGGTGTGTCACTTGCTTGTTGAATTGGAGCATCACACTTTCTGGGCAGTTAAAAAATTAAATTTCGATCTAAAGACAGCAGGTGACCAACGCCTCCTTCAGCTAAATGAAATGATGGAATTCCGCAATGATGCTTATGAGAATGTCAAGATCTATAAAGAACGAACAAAACAGTGGTATGACAAACAAATCCTTCAGCGAGAATTCTGTCCCGGCCAGCAAGTGTTGTTATTCAATTCGAGACTCAAACATTTTTCGGGTAAACTAAAATCGTGATGGTCTGGGCCTTTTACCATCAAGGAAGTCTTCCCATATAGGGCGATTGAAGTACAGTGCCAGGATGGGCGAGTTTTCAAAGTTAATGGTCAACGCCTGAAATATTACTACATGATTGAAGAGATAACGGTCGACAACATCCTTATTGATGACCCGAAGTAAGAATGGCATGATTTCAGGCTGAAGATAATAAACCAAGCGCTTATTGGGAGGCAACCCAATGAATTAGGTAGTTAGTTGATCGGTGAAATCACACACGTTACGTAAGTAGTATAAAAATATCGATCCCACGAGGACTTAATTTCTATTGTTGTTATTAATTATTGATTCTATTTATTTACAGGTATCTAATTAGGGTGAGAAGGGAATGATTGTTGATTGGTTGGTTGAATGTGAATTTGCTAAATAAATAAAGACACGCAAGAAAATACTAAGGAAAATACACAAAAGACACAAATATCTAGGGTTGTGAATCCACACAATATTATCCTAATGATGAATTGATTCTCTTATATATTTGTAATCAATCAGTTTATTAGCCTGGAACACGAAAATATGAAAAAGCCTATGTCAATGGTCGGATGCAAATACCCAAATAACCCAATTAATTATATGTCTATGTTAACCAAGTTACCTGAATTCATTAAGTTCAAGTTCCAATTGTGGCTACCCCCGTCCGACATGTATATTCCTATCCTGGAAGCAAATCTATTAAGGGTTATCTATCCTTAAGGGAGATCGTGAGCTATTGAATCTAAGGTTGAAACCTAAAATCCCTTCGTCAAGTTCATTTTGAGTTTACCACATCAATCTTATTGGTGATCAGGCAACAAGAAACATTAAGCTTAAGATTCAATAAAAAAACTAAGTATTACCTATAATATAATTAAATCAATTATTAAGCATGGGAATATTGTGTTTCATCAGCTCCCCATAATAAAAATAAAATGATGTGGTTAGGGGATCCACTTTTACCATTTCTAATTTAGAAATATCCCTTATTATAATATATAAATTTATCATGATATTACTAACCGACCATATAGGCGGTATTCTGATTAAGTCAGATTTTGAATTAATTCCAACCGACCATAAAGGCGGTATCCAGTTTAGTCAGGTTAAGATCAATTTATTAAGTCCAACCGACCATAAAGGCGGTATCCCATTAAGTCAGGTTTTAAGATAACTTATATATTATAATTAAGGAAGATTAATCTAAACTATAATAATAAAAGCTTCACCATTTCCCCAGTGGAAATTTAACTACTAAACATAAAAGAAAAGTAAAGAAATAAACTACTACTATTACTGAAAATAAAAATGCATAATTTAAATTACGAAAATGAAACACACAAGATACAATCATTAGATCCTTAATATAACCTTAAAGAAAGTATGAAAATTTTTAATGAAATCAAGCTCAATTTATAGGCAAAAGTTTGGCCTGCACGTCGTGACGCGCCATTGATTCGTGCCACATGTCCGCGGCTTCGTGAGAAGCTGACACGTGTATGTATTTTCTGTCGGGAGGTGAATTATTGGCTCAGCATCGTGACATATGAACTTTTGCGCGTCGCGACATTGACGTCAGCAATGATGTTTATTATCGGCAGCATTGGATGATGACACGTGTCCGACGTATGTTAGCAAGATTGATGTGATGTTGACACATGGCAGGTGCTGTTGGCTTTCTAGGTTAGTCCCAAGATCATTAAGAAATGAAATCATGTGTGAATACTATAAGAAGTCTGGCGGAATCATGCTTACAAAGATCGGCTTTTGCGATGTAAGGAACAACAAAAATCTTCAAGCTTTTCCTCCATGAAGCTCACGGTTTTTTGCCTCCATTTTTATGCTTCAAGTGTTCGGCCAAGCTCCAAGCTTGGGTGTGCATTCTCTGCCCATGGGTGGGTTTCCCTATCACCTATGGATGACTCCTAAAGTGTGCTAGCACTTAGGAAAATTTGCTACAAATCTTCCCTATTTGCGACGTAATTAAATCAAATTTAATTAAGTAATTATGCCTAGCAAAATTACTATTCACGTTGCTAACGAATTAATTATAAATTAACTCGTTCGTCCGAATTAAAATCTAATTTTAATTCAGCGTCGAAATCCAATTTCGTATAATATATCGAATATATTATTTTATCGATTATTTCCAAATTAATCGTTCTCTTTCTTTAAATAATATTTTATCCAAGATAAAATATCTCCGTAATTAATCCTAGATTAATTTTCTCTCTTATAATTTATCCCGATTAATAATGTGCGAGTCATACGTCATCGGTGAATCTTCGGGAAGCGACCCATGAGATCCCCGGATATATTGGCAGTAAATCTGGTCGTCGGACTATCCGAACTCATACGTACCTAGTACTACGCTTTTACCGATTTACAAGACATGGTTGGCTTCTAGCAAAGCACCGTGCCTACCCAATTCTCCTGAAATATTCTTAAAGGAATATATAATCTTTATCAGGCGTAGTATATATAGTATTCGTATCACGATCCAGCATCGGATGTCACGTGCTAGGCCTGGGGCTGGAATTGTGTCTTCCCCGTACAAAGCACATATCGGATCTCTGGTAACTAGTCTATATAATCGGATAATCATGACCTAGTCATATTATCCCAATGACTGCAGTACATAAGAGCACCAGTTCCGTATCCTACGTGATCATCATCTCTACTATGACTGGAGTGATACTTCCGTCTTGACATCACACCCAATACACTACGATTCTCAATATACCCAGAAGAGGCGTACACAGAACCTGTTAAAGCCCTGGATGACCAAAACCAAAGTATATTGATTGTCGCAAGTATTAGCGGTGCAAGTCTCAGGTTAAGACCAAATGCACCTACCCTGATTCAGACTTCCATAGACACATAGTCATACTACCAATGGAATTCCGAGGGGTCTATCCAGAGCGAAGCTGTTTCCGTACCATCGGTAAACACAACCTCTTATTACACTTGCTTGAGTATCTTATACCGAAATATATGAGAACTATGACGTTATGCTCCCACAACGCGCACAAGTGTAATACTAGTCTTTTACGGATTATCAATGTCCAATCTTGATAATACTCCGACTAGGGATATTTAATGATTAAACCTTCGTGGATTGATACTGTCTCATATCATCTCAATTCGGAACTAATCATAATGACCTTTTATCATTTATATATCTTGGTAATCTAATTACAAATGATAAAAGAGCAATTTCCTTTGTCACATAGTTAATTTGTACAACAACATCATGATCTGTACAAATAGTGATGCTATGGGTCATAATTTTCCAACAATCTCCCACTTGGCCTATAGCCAATCACTCAAGTGTCCTACACCCGAACTATGTACGGTTCGCTCAAACTTCTGCTGAGAAAATACTTTCGTCAGCGGATTTGCAGTGTTATCACCTGATGCGATTTATTCGATCATCACATCACCAGGATGTATGATCCGAACGAATCAAATGAATATTTGAAGTATATATCTGGATCGTTGATGAGACCATTAATTCTTTAGCCTGTGATGTAGCCTAGCTCAGCTACTAACAGAACTAATCCTAATCTGATTAGGATTATTATCAATCCAAAAGGCTTCTATTGCTGCCTCAGCTGCAGTAATATTCCGCTTTTGTTGTTTATTCGGCAATAGTATCTTGCTTGGAAGATTTCCAGCTCATTGTTCCGTTATTCAAACTATATAGTACCTTTATTACGACTTATAGTCGTTTTTCTCTGTTAGGAAACTTGCAGCAGTTAACCCAGTCCCTTCAAGTTCTCCTTCTCCATAGTATAAGAAAGCATCCTTAATTCATCTAAGATACTAAAGGATGTTCTTAACATCAATCCAGTGACTATCACTTGGATTGGCCTGATTGTGACTCCATATGCTCAAAGCATATGAGACACCAGGTCGCGTATATTTATTTCAATGTACGAGTTCTCAGAGAGTGCCAACAACTTTTAGATCTATTCCAGTAGATCCTTATTCCTAGAATAAAAGTTGTCTCTCTTAATAATTCTACGGAGAATTTTCATGAAAGCTAAGCTTTCACCGACTGTATTATGGGAATATCAATTCCAAGAAATGACATATCATCATTTTAGGACAATCACTGACAGTGCGCTCCCACTAGCCTCCTTATATACGCAAGAATCATTTTCGTTTTGAATTAAATCATACAACATTATGATTACATCAAAACGATAATTCCAAGAACACAATGCTTGTTTCAATACATAAATGGATCGAATAACTTGCAAACCTTATTTGCCCGTTTTGGTACGACAAAACTGTTATGATGTTATAAACATCCTCCAAAAGGTTTCCGTTTAAGGAAAGCGATTTTGACGTTCACCTGCCATATTTCATAAATGAAACATGCAGTATCAGCAAGCATTATCCAAATGGATTTAACCATGGGAACTTGTAAAAGGTTTCGTCGCAATCGACACAATATTGATAACGATACCTTTTCGCTACAAGCCTAGCTTAGTACGTGGGTATGTTGCCTTCCATAAATGTCTTCCATGAAGACTTATATAGTACCAATAGGCACAATGCCTTGCGGTACAACAACTAGTGTCCAAACTTGGTTGGTATACATGGAATCCATTTCGGACATCATGGCACTTTGCCATAATAGGGAGTCGATTCCTTGTATCACTTCCTCATACGTAGTCAGTTCGTATTCCTCAATAAGATTGACATCTTTACGAGGTGAGATCAAAAACCCATACCTCCGAGGTTGTTTTCTGACTCTCTCCGACTTGCGTGGTTCTTGTGTATTCGAAGATTATTGGGATAGTTTCATCCTTGATGAACTATCGGTGCCTGGAATAGTATTACTCCGATTTTCATCGAGTCTTACTTTCCTCCCACTAACCACTGCATATCGGTATTCCTCTAAGGAAAACTGCATGGTGAGCAATAATTAAATTGTTCTCATATGAGTTGTATAAGTACTATACTTTGGTTACCCTAGGATAACCTACAATTAGGCACTTATCCGATTTGGGTTCTAGTTTGGTATCATCCAAACATATGCCTAGCATACCCAAATCTTCAGGAATGAGAAAACCCAGTTTCTTTCCTGTTCATATCTAATATGAAATCTGTCTAACAGATTTTTATGGAACCTTATTCAAAATAAGTGTTGCACTGTTTAATGCGTATCACTTTAAGGAAAATGGTAGCTCAGAGGGACTCATGATTAACCTTACTATGTCCAACAAGGTTCGGTTTCTCTGTTCGGACACACCGTCAAACTGACGTGTTCCAGAAGGAGTCCTCATTGAAAGAATACTATATTCTTTCAAGTATTTGAGAAACTTATTGCTTAAGTATTTTCCATCATGGTCTAACCGTGACGGTTTTAATACTTTAGTCGGTCTGTCTGTCTACTTCGTGTCGAAGCTCTTTGAATTCATCAAAAGTTTCTGATCCGTGTTTCTCAAGAAACACATAACCATAACGCGATGCCGCATCCGTAAAGGTTACAAAGTGTTCATATCCACCTCTAGCCTAGCTAGATATGGGCCCACTTACATCACTATGAACGAGGGCTAACAGATCGGTGGCACTTACACTTTTACCAAGTAAAAGGTGTTTTAGGCACTTTGCCTATTAAACTAGATTCGTAGACATTATTTGAATGGAATCAAATCCGTCCTAGTATCCACTCTTCAAAAGTGTGGATATACGAGTCTTGTTAATTGTGTCCCAGACAACAATGCCACAAATAAGTCTCATCTGATTAAATCAGTTTGAGCTATATGTTTGTCATGTTATATGTTCGAGATTTATTTATATTCAAAATATAAATACTGTTGTTCACATCTAATGTGTTTATCTCAAAATCATCTTTATAAAATAAAACACTTTAGTGTTCTAGAATATAAAGGTATACCGCAACGGGTTAAACCCCGATATAGAGATAATGTTTCTAGTCAAACTAGTTACATTCTAATAGTTTCCTAATTTAAGTACACACCCGAATGGTAGTTCCTAAACTTAGGTTTCTACGGTTTGAAACAACGACTCTCGTCCCATTTCCAATTCACAGATTAATCTCAACTGAAGTCAGTATCCTACTTATCAGCAGATTCTGCACACCAGTACATATTTATGTACCACATCTAGTATCTAAAATCCAATTTTAATACTAGTTGTGAACATGTTTTTGACAAACATGGTTGAAGCCGGAGCATTGCCCCTCTTCACTTCCTTCATGTCTGCCTTGTCCATATGGCAGTCACTCTTCCAGTGACCCCGTTTGCCACCGTTTAGGCAGACATCTTGGGATATTTCCTTTGCCTTCCTAGAAGATTATAATGACTTTTCCTTTGCCCCTTTTCCACACCTCAGAAGCCTTTGGCCAAGCCTTGACCTTCTAGGATGTCGAAGTAAGATGCGCCTTGCGCTTCTTGCCCTATTGCAAACTCTTGCTTTGTCTCTTTGAGTGTAGCCATTAACTCTCCAAGAGTTTTCTATTGCAATTTGTACTTCTAAGATCTAAGGATAGATCTATGAAGATCCTTCAATTTCAATATCATACTATAATGATCTAATCCTTAGTTTTGACTAAGAAATTAAGGAGTCTATGCGGAAAACATAACGGATTAAGCACTAAAGTTATCATCACATGAATATTCCAAATATCATGTTCTACTATTTTCTCAACTCCGGGCTTAGGCTCGAGACGTCACTCTATCAAAAAAAGTAATTTTGTCGGTCCCCAGGACTTTCCTGAGATTTTATTCCCAATCAGAAAATTAAAGCCGTTTAAAAAACATTTTCTCCAAGGATTATGTTCTAAACTCTAATCTTTCATTTATCTTGATTCCAATAGTCTAACTATCAAATCAACAATTTTAGGTACTATTTATTATAATGATTACTATAGTCTAACTATATAATCAACTATAATTTAATTGGTTTAAATTCAAATATATTGATTACTATAATCCAATTATATAATCAACTATAATTGAAGTAGTTTGAATACAGTTCAACTGTTTAATTAAAACAACGATTAAATATTAGTCGAACTAATATATTAATTTGATGACGAAAAATTTGAAATGAGCGTGTGTTGGCAAGTAACTAAACGAATATTGCAAATTTAATACTTGCCTCCCACTATTTTTCGGCGAGCCTATAACCATCTGTGGAGTACTCAGGAAACCTTGTTCCCTAGTGGGCTAGGATCCCGTTAAATAACACACAATCTTGACTTTGGCCAACAAATTGTATGATAATTAACTAGGTATATCTCTAAGATCAATTGGATTCCATCCAATTCCTAGATCCAGTAGGTGGACATCCAAGTCCGAAACATATATCTTATATATGCCAATATATCCAATATATTCCCTAACCTTTTTCCTCTGAATCAACTAAGCCTTGGCTTTGGCACAACAAACTTAATGATCCCAGTTAAGCGGAACCCATTGACCTTGGAAAGCTTCGTAATCGATGTCGATGGACAAGAAGTGATCTTGACTTTGGCCAACAAATCACAACTTGGACAAGACACCGATATGGAACAAAGCCTTCATGATTCAAACACATCCGCGATGGACAAAGGTCTTGACTTTGGCCAACAAACTAGTGCCAATCTTGGATCTTGAGAAAGAATCACTCAATGGAAGGAAAAATGCTTAATATATTTTGAGGGTTTTTCGCGTAATTGGCAACCAATTAATTATCTTTGTTAGGTCTCATCATCATACACCCTTAAACATGCATTCTAAAAACATAATAAGGTGCGTATAAATAAAATAATAATGATATACGGATGGATATTTAACACATTTTGTTCCTAGAACAAATCTCTCCATTTCCTCTCTCCCGCTAGCACAACAAGTATTACTTCTACCCGATTACATAACACTTCTAAAGAAACCTCATTTACATTGAGGGGAATAGGTGAGAAGAGAAATACAAAGAGTCAAGAGGTAATAGGCTGGACACGCAGATCTAATTTAATAAATTCTAAATTAATTACAACAATTTCCAAAATTGCTATCACCCATCGAATATCCATCCGATATACATTATTCATGCATCGCATTCATGTATTCACACAAAGCATGTTATCAATCAATCTAATCCAATTAATTAATCTGAAATTAATGACCATCCAATGTTCAAACAACGATTTGATTTTACGCAAGTCCGACTCGTTTTACGAATAAGTACTCGAAGTACGAATTCTTGAATTATATTAAACTACAATATTAAATCCAATTTAATTTGTATTTAATACTAATTCTATATTTAATTCTAAATTAAATAATTACACTTTTTAATGTGCCTTTACGACTTAGATTCCAAATCTAATCGTTACGGGTCTCAAAGCCCATTTAACATCCAATGTCAATTTAATTAAAAACCAATGGGCTTTCAATTAATTTCATAAGGCATGGACTTTGGTCAATATAGGTCAAACCCAAATACCAAAGCCCATTTTAAGGAATCACCCTTATTTTCCAAGAAACCATTTAGGCCCATTAGGCCCAATTAAAATTAAAGGTCCATTTAATTATATTTGGACTTTATGGATATGGTTTTGGGCCCAATTGGATCCAACCATTTAGCCTAAACCAAACTTGGCCCAACCAAGCCCATTAAGCCCAAATACAACTTTACAAGCCCAATTCCAAATTTGGCCCAATTAATTAAATTACAAAATTCCAAATTTCACAATTAAATTAATCCAAAGTGTATAGCCATAATTAATTACTCAAATTAATATTTCCAAAACACCAATTTACACAATTAATTATGCTTATTATCATCAACACAAGTCCAACATTATTGAATCAAAAATCAACTCAATTCCATGCTAATGCTCACGGTAATTAAGGGATTTTTGTCCAATTCCAAATTCAATCCAATTGAATCCTAAATCAACAATTCCCAAGTCATTCAAACTCATCCAATGATTCAAAAAAACAAAATTACCATGACATTTAGGGTAGTCCAACTTTCGGCCAAGCATACCAATTAGGAAAAATTTGATCCAATTCAATTTTTATCAAATTGACCATGCATAACACTATGTTATCATCATTCAAGCATATTCAAACAATCAATTTCATCCAAACATGCTCAAATCAATTTTACCCAATTTTACCCTAAATCCAATTTCATGCTAAATCAAGGCTCTGATACCATTGTTGGGTTTCTAGGTTAGTCCCAAGATCATTAATCAATGAAATCATGTGTGAATACTATAAGAAGTATGGCAGAATCATAATTACGGAGATCAGCTTTTGCGATGTAAGGAACAACAAAAATCTTCAAGCTTTTCCTCCATGAAGCTCACGGTTTTTGGCCTCCATTTTTGTACTCCAAGTGTTCGGCCAAGCTCCAAGCTTGGGTGTACATTCCATGCCCATGGGTGGGTTTCCTTATCACCTATGGATGACTCCTAAAGTGTGCTAGCACTTAGGAAAATTTGCCACAAATCTTCCATATTTGGTTCATCTTGTTCTCGGCTTTGGAGAAGAAAGAAAGAAGAAATTGGCCCAAGGCCGTGAGAGTGGGAGAGGAGAAGAGAGAAGTTGTCAAGTGTTGGTTGTTTGATTTCTAAAATCAATTAAAATGATATACCAAAATTTGTAAATGCCTTTCAAAAATTCAATAAAATTTGGAGCCAAAATGGCAATAAATGCCTTCCAACAACCCACATCACTCATGAATAGTGACTGGTTGTCAATCACTCAAAGTGACAAGACATCCATCATTTAATTGACCAGTGTTGTGACGCGTGATGTGACATGTGGGCCGCACTTGAATTCGAAATGCGAGTGGGCCCGCAAACAGTCCCGGGCTCGGGTTCGCTAATTCTGAATTAACGAATTTTCCGTTGCGACGTAATTAAATCAAATTTAATTAAATAATTATGCCTAGCAAAATTACTATTCACATCGCTAACGAATTAATTCTAAATTAACTCGTTCACCCGAAATAAAATCTAATTTTAATTCCGCGTCAAAATCCAATTTCGTATAATATATCGAATATATTATTTTATCGATTAATTCCAATCCTAGATTAATTTTCTCTCTCTTATAATTAATCCCAGATTAATAATGTGCGAGTCATACGTCATCGGTGAATCTTCGGGAAGTGACCCATGAGATCCCCGAATATATTGGCAGTAAATCTGGTCGTCGGACTATCCGAACACGTACGTACCTAGTACTATGCTTTTACCGATTTACAAGACATGTTGGCTTCTAGCAAAGCACCGTGCCTACCCAATTCTCCAGAAATATTCTTAAAGGAATATGTAATCTTTATCTGGCGTAGTATACGTAGTATTGCGTATTACGATCCAGCATCGGATGCACGTGCTAGGCCTGGGGCTGGAATTGTGTATGCCCCGTACGCAGCACATATCGGATCTCTGGTAACTAGTCTCTATAATCGGATAATCATGACCTAGTCATATTATCCCAATGACTGCAGTACATAAGAGCACCAGTTCCGTATCCTACGTGATCATCATCTCCACTATGACTGGAGTGATACTTCCGTCTTGACATCACACCCAATACACTACGATTCTCAATATACCCAGAAGAGGCGTACACAGAACTTGTTAAAGCCCTGGATGACCAAAACCAAAGTATATTGATTGTCGCAAGTATTAGCGGTGCAAGTCTCAGGTTAAGACCAAATACACCTACCCTGATTCGAACTTCCATAGACACATAGTCATACTACCAATGGAATTCCGAGGGGTCTATCCAGAGCGAAGCTGTTTCCGTACCATCGGTAAACACAACCTCCTATTACACTTGCATGAGTATCTTATACCCAAATATATGAGAACTATGCTATTTTGCTCCCACAACGCGCACAAGTGTAATACTAGTCTTTTACGCATTATCGATGTGCAATCTCGGTAATACTCCGACTAGGGATATTTAATGATTAAACCTTCACGGATTGATACTGTCTCATATCATCACAATCCGGAACTAATCATAAGGACCTTTTATCATTTATATATCTTGGTAATCTAATTACAAATGATAAAAGAGCAATTTCCTTTGTCACATAGTTAATTTGTACAACAACATCATGATCTGTACAAATAGTGATGATATGGGTCATAATTGTCCAACAGGTGCATGTTAGCAAGTATGTATAATATCGAGTTTCTCTGATGTTGACAGATGTCTGACGCGTGTTAGCGGTCACGACGCAGAAGGTATGCGCGTCGCGATGCCGAAATAACGATTTTGCTATTTTTTGTGTTTTTTTCGCTGGTTTAGCCCCAAGTTGATTCCATTGACTCCCAAAAGTTTATTTATCTGCAAAATAACATAAAACACATAAAAACATTCATAAAACCCAAGAAACAATACAAAATATTAGGTTAAAGGGGCGGGAAATAGTGATTTATTTTCCGCTCATCAAACCTAACATTTTGCTAGTCCTCGAGCAAAACAACAAAATAAAATAAAGAAAATAACTGAAATTAAATTCAACTATGCCACTTTCGTTGGGATCACAATTTCATTTAGCGTATACAACAAGCCTTTAAACCCTAGATGTCCCTAGTGGACGAGTTATAGTCTCGTGAGGGCTTACAGTGACGATACCCACAAACGTTAATCTAATGCACACAAAAGCAAATAGTCAAAAGAAAATAAATAAATAAAATAAACGAAAATAATAACTATATATACAATGAACTCAGAGAATGTCTAGCAACAAAGTTAAAGGAACCTTCAAAATGCAAACTACAACTAAAATCCTTTCCTTTGAACAAAGTATCTAAATCAGACTCTGAGTGTATGTGTGAATAGTTCTACAAACAGCTTCGATTCTAAGTTATTAACTAGGTGAGTTTGTCTCAATTCTCAGTAGTTAATGGGTCAAACCAACCTGACTATCTAAAATTATTCTGTCTACTACAATCTGCGCAAAGTGAGGTATGTGATTTTTTTTCATCATATTGCACATCATAAATAAATGGAGACAGAAACAAATATTCAGGCAAACGGTCATTCATCAACCACCGATTATTTAACTAGTCACTTTGTCAATTCCTAATTATCTAACTGCTACAGAACTATTTTTTTAAGTGCATATGAGTCTGACCTAGATATTAGGTTCAAAATATAGGATAAAAGTGAAATAAGCATTTATCTTTTCCTAGAATGTTTTTACTAAGACAAAAAATCTCATCATTAGAGTATATATATATAATTTTTTTTTTTTTTTTTTTTTAAATAAAGCATGCATATAAAATAAAACACACAAAACATGCAAAATAAACGACATGCAGAGAATAAAAACATGCAGGAAAAAAAATTGACGGAGAAAACAAATAAACATAAACAACCCTTACCCTCAAACCTAAACTGAGCATTTTCCCGAATGCGTTACAAAACAAAAGAAAGATATGGGAATAATGGTACATGGGTTAGATCATTCCTCAGCCTCATCGTCGTCGCTACTGTCCTCTGGCAGATCAGGAAATACTGGAATCTGCTCATCGTTCATGTTGAGATGGCGAGCCATTTTTTGAAGCAATTGCCTCTTGGCCAAGCTATTTTGAACGATAAAGTCAATACGAGATTCCATTCGTTCTATGCGTTGTGTCAGAGAACGGGATCGTGATAGTCTTCGTGATGGTTGAGGTTGATGTGGTGGTACAGGTGCTTATGAGGATGATCTGGCATAAGCATGCTTATCTGGCTGAAGTTGCTAGATAATGCAAGCATTTAATGCAGTGGTGGGCTACATCATCTCTTCCCTTGGGTCCATGAGTACCCTGTGTAGGGGTTTTATGGCGGAAATCCGGTAACGCAGCGGAATCACGGAAAATCAAAATTTTCCGATTTCAAAATTTTCTTGGATCATTTAAATAAACTTATTTATTTAATTACCCATTATCAAATTCTGAAAAATTACACAAGAGATCAAATTTCTTGGTAATTACCGAAATGCCCCACAACTTTACAAATTGATCATTTTAGTCCTAAAATTGTCAAATACAATTTTGGATGATTCTAAATCATTTCTAAAATGATTTCCAACAAGTCCAAATCATCAAAATAAGATTGCAACAAAATCCCCAATTTTAGTCTAATTGCCGAGAGCACCCAAAGTTTTCGGTTAATTGCAATTTAATCTTTTTTTGTTCAAAACATGTCAAGACCAAATCCAATCAACCCAAAAATTTATATGCATCATATACACACTATAATAAATCACATATATGAAAATCCCCAAATTTGGAATGGGTTAAGAACCCTAATTTTACAGTTTCATCAAATTGACCAATTTCACCAAATCCATTAAATCCATTACTTTAATTCAAACTTTACAACACCAAACAAGTTTCACCATCATGAAACAACTCAAGACCAATTCTAGGTGATCAATGAGTGGCTTAACAACTCTATAATGGAAACTTGATTATCAAATTATCAAAAGAGAGCTTATGAAACCATTTCAAGCTCACTTTTAAACCATACATGCAAACATCTTTCATACAAGTTCATAATAAATTAAAACATAAACTATAAGTAAGAGACAACATCAATGAAACACAAGATGAAGTTAAGCATGTTAGAAATATTTTCTATGTTGAAGACTTTAAAGAAAAACTTACAAAAACAAGATTTTTCCAACCTTTCTTCTTTAGCCTCCAAGCATTTTTCTCTCAACTCTATTATGTTTATTTGGTAACTTATGAACCGCTTAACCTAATGAAAATTAAACAAAACAATATATACTTCATAAAATTGGCCTTGGCCGAATTTGGTATATAAAATAATATCAAGATATTATTTTTGTTTAGTTTAATTTTTGCTTTATCAACTTGCATTTTAAATCATTACACCTTTAATGAATTATTCAACAAGTCAACATAAGCAACTCAAAAAATATAACACTTATATTTAATTTAGGTCATGGCCGAAATTGGTTTTAAAAAAGAAAAATAGATATTTTCAAATTTTATCAAAATTAAACAAATATCATAGAATTCAAACTAAATTTGACTATCATTTCTTTTAAAGAAAATTCAACAATATACACTTGTGAATCATTTCCCATCATTATCATTTGGTAAGATATTTATATTTTAATTACTTTAATCATTTAACAATTAAATAATTAATTAAATACAAATATATCAAATATATGTATTATATTTACTTTAAATATCTCAAATACATATATCAATGATATATGTCAAATATCATAATTTGATAATTAATTAATGTGTATTTAATAATATCAAATATTAAACACAAATACACACTAATCAGGAAATGACAGTTCGGTCCCTTATGCATGTATCTTTCATTTAACAGTTAAACGACTTATAAATAATCAGTATTATTCATAAAAGTTGTCCTAGTGCTCTACGAGTATATTTCACTAGTGAGACTCTCTAGATTCAGGCATATCCATCATGAAATCCAATTTTGTGTCTATAATTTACCCACCTGTAAATTATGACGACCACGGATAAACTCGCTGAATCATATAAGTCGAGGTCATTGCATACGTATAATCCCTTCGCCATAGATATCCGGATTATCCTAGAGATACAGATATAAATGTCAAATCTCTATAGGTATAATCATGTCGACGTTTTTATTAGCAATCTCTAAATAACATTCGGAACTCACTTCCGAAGTATGCTATGGCCATAGATTTAATAGATTGCTAATCACATTTGGTCTACCTATGCTATGTACACAGAACTGATGGATCCTAACTTGATACACATAGGATATCCTAAGGATCGGTCCACACCCAACGAACAGGCGGAGGTATGATCTAAATAGATCGGTGACATGACTGCCATCTAAGTGTAGGGGATATCTCATACATCCACAGTGGTATCTTAAGTCGAATGACCACTATGTTACTCAACCCGAGAAGATTCTTATTGAAATTGGTGTACCATCCATTAAGAGTCTTCGGTGTTTCATTCAGTGTTTATCCACTATAAACACCTACACGTCTATACGAGTCTCCCAAGACTCATGGTTCATTGGGATAAACCATCGGACCAAGTCTCGATATATGACATGTATTGGTCTCATCGGATTTAACTAACCGACCTGTGTTAGTAAATCTTGACCAGGAACTTTATTTGATAACATATTTCTAGCAATGACACTTCTCAATGTCAATTACAAACTACTTTGTAACTGCGCACTACATTATATATTATCGGGTCTTTGTCTAATATATACATATCACTAAATCAGATTTAGTGATATCTAGTAGTAATTAGATTGAATACTTATATAAAAACAAGAGGTACGAAGTAATATTATGGAAAAAAGGATTTTCGTATTCATAAATCAGACATAAATACGGTCCGGATTGGCGCTCTGAGCATCAACCCCAAAAATTTCTCCCACTTACTCTAGTGCCAATACACTGTATCATATACACATCTCAATGTGTATCGTATGTACTTGGCCCTCAAGAGCTCACCTAGCACTCAAGAGGTAGGCAATAAAAAATAGGTCCGCCAGGACATATTGAGTTTTTCCAACAAACCCAATTATTTCCCTTAGCCAGCATCATTCATATTTTGTAGAACCTAAGTTATACATTAATATGACTCAGATGCGATATTAATATTGTGCTACAGCTTCTGAGTTATCCAAGTATTTATGGATCAGATCCTAAATACTATGTAGACAACCGCAAGCACAATACCAATGTGAAAACTTCTAATTTATAAGGTCACTATGCAACTTCATAAGTCAATACTTCATAAGTTGCATCTAATTCCACTCACAAAGTAGAATCCTATGTGACACTCTCGCTGCATATTTTCTGACTCTTTATGACGTAGACTGTCTAACGTCATAATTAGTCTCAAAACTAATATGACCCTAATGGTTGCAGACTGTATTCTCCATGAATTAGAAACTCGTTCTTAATATCTCAAAGATCACAAAGAACATGTTTCAAGATCCATCCTATGGTCTATAGGATATCAAAATAACTCGTAACAATTACGATTAAATCGATATCTATAATCACACATAATAAAGTATTTATTATGTCATCATCAAATGATACATAAGATTGATTAGACATTCTAATCAATATATCTTTCGAAAAAGGAATCATCATTTACGAAAGATGAATACTATATTTAAGACACACATTAACTGTCAAACAGTTATACTCACTGTCATACAGATAGTCTTGTTGTGTCATTTATTAGATCATATCTAATACATGAATAATAGGAGTATCTCACAAGTCTCTTAGTTTTATATCTTATATAAAACTTTATATCGAATATAACAGAGACTACTCTCACTGCTTTCACGGAGTAAAGAAGACTTAGGTAAACATTTTACCTCACAAACATCTCATTATTACCATAATAATGATAAAGTCGTTAGGATATATAACACTAGAAAGAAATTTGTACTCTCATACTAACCTTTTTATCATATATGTATTCTCTATACTTTGATAAAATCAGACAATCTGACTGATATCAAAATTAGAGAACAGGGATTTTCGGAAGGCTCACCCGAGTCTACAATAGGCTCTATAAGCTAGTATACCAAACTGCAATCTCAGCAGAAAACAAACTCTAGGGCCATTCTAGAATGTACTCTTCAAACAAAGAAATCACAACCGATCTTTTATCCGAAGAAGCCATTCAAAAACGCCACTTTGTATTCTTTTGCTAAAATACACAATTTAATATCAACATTAACCAACAGATATTAAATTGTTCAACCACTGTGACTAGAGACAAGTTTCTTCATAATGTACAATAGATTACTGAGTATAACCTTTCTCACTGTCATAATGTAAAGGTCAAACCTTTAATTAGCTCACATTGCTTTTGCTGCGCAAACCATTAGCACATCTTATGAACTATTCATAATGAAAGCTTAATCAAGTTCAAAACTTGATCGTAGTAAGCTTTGAACAATCTTAGATCTATGGTTCAATGGTAATTTCTGAAATCGATATCAAATATCGCTCCCACTATAAGAAAACATTAGAATCATTAAGTATCAAATACTCGTAAATGATTCTAACATCCTATTAGACTTATACGGAAGATGACTAAGGGTCATTTCATCTTATTAATTACGTAGTTCCAACTATATTTTATCATTCTCACATTTGACTTCAATAAGTCAAGTCTTTTCTACAATAGTTAACATCCGATGTTACACACCAAGTAATAAAACAATTTTATTACTTAGGATTGTAGGAAAGATATTCTATCAAATATAACTCAATATTCTATCAAATAGAATACAATATTCTATAAAATATAATAAATGATAAACTTTTACTTGTACCTCCAAGGTACAAGACCTTTCAATTATATAACCATTATACAAAAGAAAGATTCAAATCTCAAACTTTTCAAGATTTGAATTTTCTACCTATACATATCATATACGCAACTGTAGAAACTAATGGAACATTAATTAAAAGGATGAATTAGTGTTGCTGGAGCATATCCCCAAGAGTATTGAAACTAATTCGGCAACACTCAATATCAAATGAATCAAATCATATAAGATTCGATTACTCCTACTGACCAATTCCATCAAAATGGAATCTTGGAAGAATTATATTAAGTAAGAATCATATTCACTGAATAATCTTAGAACTGATTGCCATAAATTCATACATTTGATCATATCAAATATCTTTAAACAATTCAAAGACATGTTATGAATTTTAAGGACCAAGTTTTCAAAATTTCAGATCGAATATCTTTGAACTAGTCAAAGATGTTCGATGTGCATTTCATCAGAACATTTTGAAAGTTCTTGAATCTTTCAAGACATTCAATATGTGTTCTTTCAGAAACACGTAACTAAGTTATGACAATTCATCTACTAAGTTACGAAATAAAGAAAACTACCTTAAGCAATTATTATTTATTAAAATACATACATCCAATTTATTAGTTAAATAAATCTTATACTCCAATGACAATCATTGGTTAAATGAGATTTAATCACATTCCCGAATACAATATTCATTAAATGGATAAGGATATGTGGTGTGATCTCGTATCAGACCATCCTTTACCATACGGAATAAGCATATGATGTTAAAGTGATGAAAACTCATAAAGCACTGTTCTAAATTATTTACTTTACCGAATATTTTCTAAATGTTTATCTCTACATTAATGACAATACTAGTGTTGGGAAGCGGCCGCGAGTGCGCAGCGGAAAATTAAAATTATGATGTCGCTATCTCTTTGCCCAAGACCCATTTGTTTTGATTATTCTAGAACCAAAGGCATGTTACTATATATTCTAAGCATAAAAACTCATAAAACATGCAAAGAACATAAACCTAAACATGCTAACTATAATAAGAACTCTAATTAAAATAAAGAAATAAAAAGACTTACTTGAACCGAAGACTCATCCAGTCCTCCCTCCAATCTACAAGATTTTCTCGAACTCAGCAAGCTCTTCCACGTTCCAAAGAGCCACCCAAGTGTGTGGCCTCCAAAGGTGCACACACCAAAGCCAAAATGCAACGACAAGACTACGCCTTGAGTGCACGGGTATTTTGCCCTTGGTGATAGCCTAGGCAAATACCTCAAAACTTTTAACTTGAGATTCCTCTAGTCAATTAGACTTAAGGATCCTCAAAATCAGTGGCTTACTCTTAAAATTTAGAGTTGCTCACTTATATAAACCCAAGATATGAAAGGTTTTGGTGTAAAAAATTGTAAAGAATTCTTTGGGTTTATATAGGTGCTTCAAAGACAACAAAATTAATTAAGAATCTGATGTGGATAAATGCTAATTAAATCTTAGCAATTGGATCTTAATATAGTGGTTTAATGAGATTATAAAACCCTAATAAGAGTTTGGGCCGAATTGGAATTCAAAAAAAATAAAAAAAAAAAAAAAAAAAATGCATAATTTATTTATTTATTTTCTTATTCATTTTTCCAATTCCCAAAGTGCCCCTATCGTCATTCACCAATCCCTAAGCCACTTTGGAACCTCATAAATGATCTGTTCAATAATTAAACACATTGAACCATTTATGAACAATTCCTACAGCAATCATATATGCTGTTAAATTTGTACTGTGCACTATTAACCATTGATTTCGACTTTGTTGTCTATGACCTTTTGGGTTCCCCTCAAGTTGGACATGAAATGAATCGTGATAATTTAATCGAACATAAATTATCCTCTGATCAGATGGTCGTTCGATTTCAATGACCAAGGTTGACATCTAGCAATATACCAAGGCCCCCAAATGAGAAGGAAATATAAATACCCACTATGTATGTGATTTACATATGATACGGTCCATCGCCTTACTGTATACCCACTGTTTGACCTAGGGTATGGAAAGTGTCTACCCATATAGTCAAAGATATGATGTTGATAGTGTCATGAATCGTGCTAACCCAAGAATCTCACATGATTCTTCCGCTGCGGCCACAATCTCAAGCACTGATCACACATATCAACCCGCGAACTGGAATACTACTCTTATAAGAAAATATTATCGAAGAGAGTGGCAATTCTCTATTGTATCTTTACAAACTTCATGGTTTTCAACAAATGACCCAATCATACCCTTATGACCGGATCTTTTGAACCGGGGAAGGAGAATGTCAAAGTCATTTGATCCACACATAAGATTGTAAGGACCTCAAGTCTTAGGACTAGTCATACAATCGATACATGAAAGTTCTCACAAACACATGGGATAAACACTCCATGTGAAAAATTTCGGCGGTCAGTTCGATGGACACGACCAACTCATGCATCCATGTGATAGAGCAAGCGAACGGATCTCGTCTAGTAGCCTATGAGATCGGCTACCCCACTTAAGGGCGGATCATATCATCATGCTAGTCTCTCCGCTTTGTGAACGCCTAAATTATTCACAAAACTATGACTATGAACGTTTGAGAGTAATGATTCTCATAAGGCGTGGAAGCCATCATCTTATTTCTCCAAGGGCTTTATTACAGTGTTTGATGATTCATATAATTTATGTAATACACTGTAATAAAGATTGCAATTTTATTAATTAATGAAAATATTGCAAATACATGTACATATAGCCCATCCACAAATTGGGTATAGGGCATATCCCTAACAACTAGTTTCATTAAAAAATATATATATAACAATTGTTTATAAAGAACAACTAACTATCCAATAGTCGCAAGTTCTGATATCAAATATCAAAACAATCATTAAACAATATTTTAAATAATTAGACGGGAGATCCGGTATCCAATACCTATAGTTGTTGTATTGTGAGAATCGATATTTTCTATATACAACTATACACATCTCCTTTCTATAGCTTTATAATTTGCTATCAATTATTCACAACAATTTACAAATAATTGATTAGCAAACTGTGTCAGACATATTACCTCAAAAGGTAACTAAAGCTAAGAAACATCATTATCAGATAAACAAATACCTTATGCGGTTTTCTTAATGCCAGTCAAGAATCTCGAGACATTAACTTATTCGCGTCAATTCTTACTGCATAAGAAACTATTCTCTCTACAGAATATTATCCAAATATGGATATCAATCTAGATTATCTATCATGACTTAGTAACTAAGTCACTAACCATCTTGATTTTATAAGAAAATCGGAATAACAGTTCCCGATGGTTTAGACTAATCTAACAATATCCTCAAATATTATCTAGAACTTATTCTAGAATAGCGCAAACGTAAGTCAAGTCAGAAACAACATATTAAAAATATGTAAGCAGTGAATTAAATGTTTAATTCTATCTACTATAGAATAAGGAAAATAAACAGACGACAATTTTCATAATATCACACACTGCTTAAGTTATGGAATATTTTAAACTTATCAGTGCCTCCCATTATTTTATGTAATATCGTAATCCTCAATAAAAAATGAGAATTCAATAATTAAATTAAATTCCATAATGGGAAGTGGACCCCATGAATATATTTCGACTCACAGCAGTGGCACGGTCTCGCCTATGTATATTCACAGGTAGACAACTCATTGTCAATCACACTCATTGTGACTCTGGTTTTGGTTCTGACCGTTTCTCGTTGTTACAGCTTTGGCATGTTCACAGGAGGCGTATCAAGGTTAAACTCGTCAATGATAAACTCAAGCTACTTGTGTAACCCTGACAGCTTTGGCACGTTCAGGATTCTGCTTTCGCTTGAATTTATCTAGTATCTGATATATATATCCGGCATAAATAAATTTCTATCGGCTACACCCTCACAGCAGTGGCACGGTCTCGGATGTAGTCATGGAAAAATATTCATAAACCGTATTGACAAGACGGACCAAGAAACAAGTATCTCTATACTAGTTACTTTAAAACCTTATTAATTAGGGATTTTCCGCAAAAGATGCTTTTACTTTATTTAATATAATTAAATAAACACATTCATGAATCAAGTAAAGATTAAATTAAACAGTGAATTTAAAAGGCTAAATCATATTAGAGTGTTCAGAATCAGACTCGCTCTAATACCATTTTGTATGGGTTTTATTACGGAAATCCGGTAACGCAGCGGAATCACGGAAAATCAAAATTTTCATATTTCAAAATTTTTTTTGGATCAATTAAATAAACATATTTATTTAATTACCCAATTATCAAATTCTGAAAAATTACACAATAGATCAAATTTCTTAGTAATTACCGAAATGCCCCACAACTTTGCAAATTGATCATTTTAGTCATAAAATTTTCAAATACAATTTTGGATGATACTAAATCATTTCTAAAATGATTTCCAACAAGTCCAACTCATCAAAATCAGATTGCAACAAAATCTCCAATTTTAGTCTAATTGCCGAGAGCACCCAAAGTTTTCGGTTAATTGTAATTTAGTCATTTTTGTTCAAAACATGTCAAGATCAAATCCAATCAACCCAAAAATTTATATGCATCATATACACAGTATAATACATAACATATATGAAAAGCCCCAAATTTGGAACGGGTTAAGAACACTAATTTTACAATTTCATCAAATTGACCAATTTCACCAAATCCATTAAATCTATTACTTTAATTCAAACTTTACAACACCAAAAAAGTTTCACCATCATGAAACAACTCAATACCAATTCTAGGTCATCAATGAGTGGCTTAGAAACTCTAGAATGACAACTTGATTATCAAATAATCAAAAGAGAGCTTATGAAACCATTTCAAGCTCACTTTGAAACCATATCTTTCATACAAGTTCATAACCAATTAAAACATAAAATATAAGTAAAGCGACAACATCAAAACAACACAAGATGAAGCTAAGCATGTTAGAAACATTTTCTATGTTGAAGAATTTAAAGAAAAACATACAAAAATAAGATTTTTCCAAGCTTTCTTCTTTAGCCTCCAAAGCCTTTTTCTCTCAACTCTATTATGTTTATTTGGTAACTTATGAACCCCTTAACCTAATGAAAATGAAACAAAACAATATATACTTCAAAAATTGGCCTTGGGCGAATTTGGTATATAAAATAATATCTAGATATTATTTTTGTTTCATTTAATTTTTTCTTTATCAACTTGCATTTTAAATCATTACACCTTTAATGAATTATTCAAAAAGTCAACAAAAGCAACTCAAAAAATATAACACTTATATTTAATTTAGGTCATGGCCGAAATTGGCTTAAAAAAGAAAAATAGATATTTTCAAATTTAATCAAAATTAAACAAATATCTTAGAAGTCAAACTAATTTTGACTACCATTTCTTTTAAAGCAAAGTCAACAATATACAATTGTGAATCATTTCCCATCATTATCAATTGGTAAGATATTTATATTTTAATTACTTCAATCATTTAATAATTAAATAATTAATTAAATATAATTATCTCAAATATATGTATTATATTTACTTTAAATATCTCAAATACATATATCAATGATATATGTCAAATATCATAATTTGATAATTAATTAATATGTATTTAATAATATCAAATATTAAACACAAATACACACTAATCAGGAAATGACAGTTCGGTCCCTTATGCATGTATCTTTCGATTATAAGCTAAACGACTTATAAATAATCTGTATTATTCATAAAAGTTGCCCTAGTGCTCTACGAGTATATTTCACTAGTGAGACTCTCTAGATTCGGGCATATCCGTCATGAAATCCAATTTCGTGTCCATAATTTACCCACCCATAAATTATGATGACCACGGATAAACTCATTGAATCATACAAGTCGAGGTCATTGCATAAATATAATCCTTCCGTCACAAGTATCCGGATTATCCCATATATATTGATATAAACGTCAAATCTCTATAGGTATAATCTTATTGACGTTTCTATTAGCAATCTCTAAATAACATTTGGAACTCACTTCTGAAGTATACTATGGCCATAGATTTAACAGATTGCTAATCATATTTGGACTACATATGCTCTGTACACAGAACTGACGGATCCTATCTTGATACACACATGATATCCTGAGGATCGGTCCACACCCAACGAACAGGCGGAGGTCTAATCTAAATAGATCGATGACGTGACTGTCATCTAAGTTTAGAGGATGTCTCATACATCCACAGTGGTATCTCAAGTCGAATGACCATTATGCTACTCAACCCGAGAAGATTCTTATTGACGTTGGTGTACCATCCATTAAGAATCTTCGGTGAGTCATTCAGTGTTTATCCACTATAAACACCTACACGTCTATACGAGTCTCCCAAGACTCATGGTTCATTGGGATAAACCATCGAACCAAGTCTCGATATACGACATGTACTGGTCTCATCGGATTTAACTAACCGACCCGTGTTAGTAAATCTTGACCAAGAACTTTATTTGATAACATATTTTTAGCAGTGACACTTCCCAATATCAATTACAAGCTACTTTGTAAATGCGCACTACATTATATATTATTGGGTCTTTGTCTAATATATACATATCACTAAATCGGATTTAGTTTCAATCTAATTGTAATTATGTCGAATATGTATATAAAAATAAGAGGTGCAACCACTAAGAAAGTAATATTATGGAAAAATGGGATTTTCGTATTCATGAATCAGACATAAATACGGTCTGGATTGGCGCTCTGAGCACCAACTCCAACACCCCGTCTCATGTGCATATGGATGCAATTAAGCTACAGTATAGCAGCCCAGTTTGTGTTGAATGTGCAACCCAAGCTATGTTGGTCGATATCAGCCAACCGATATCAATGGTATATCCCTCCAGTAGATAGTATAACAGGATCATTCATTCTTTAGTTACATTTGTAATATGGGTCTCTGGCAGCAATGTTCGGGTAAGAAAATGAAACCATACATTGGCATCTAGCTTAAGATACCTAGAACTCATCTTTAAGTATTCCCTGCAGCTACTCATTTCCTTTGCAGCATTGGGGTTGCAAAGTGTCTCTGCAAGATGAGTCATGTCTATATTCTCCCTAGCTACCGAATATACATCTGCCTCCATATAGGGCAACCAATAAAACCTATTGATAGTGGTACTATCGAACGTCACATGTTGACCTCGTACTAACACCAAGGACGCCTTATGCTCGTAAGCATTGGCGTAGAACTCATGGACGACCGGTACAAAGGCAGGGTGAGGTTGTTGGCAAAGCTTATGCCAGTGTCTGGTGGCGATTATTCTGTCAATCTGGGGGAATTCTCTGGGGTTAATCTCAAAACCCCTCTCCATTATCGGGACTTTTAAACTTATCCCCTTCTCATATCACTGCTCAGCAGTTACCGATACACACTTTGTCGCATCGAAACTCGGCTGCCGATGAGGTTCTTATTCTTTTAGGGCCATTTCTAATTTTTTAAAAATTTCGACAGAACCTCCCCTGATTTTTAAGAATTTCCCAAATAACAACCCAACACTAACACTTCATAAATTAATCCACAACCGTCACAACTTCGCCCTCAATTTCTACGAATTTAACAATAACAATAGCCATAAACACAAGCCTAAACTTTAAAATTTTATCAACTAAATTCACACCTTTTTTTTTAAAAATTTTCGGAAATCACAAAAAAATGGAGATTTAAGGAGAGAAGATACCCAAATCGTGAGATCGAGTCCCAAATACTAGTGGTTCACGCATAAATGGAGGATTTGGTGAGTTTGAGAAATGATTTTTGTGGGATTTTCGTTCTCAAAATCGAATTGGAAATACGAAATGGAAGGTTGGGTTTCATTTTGGAAGTGATTTTATGGGTTTTAATGAACTTGGTTGAAGGATTTTGTGAATAGAAGGTCGGATTTGTGGAGGGTTTTGAGAAAAAATGAAGAAAAAATGAAGATGAGAAATGAAGAAGATGACTATCGGCCTCTATTTTATGGCCTGATATCACGTTCGTGTCACGACGTGCTGTGTTTTTGCGTCGTGACATGGCGCCCTAAAGTTGAGGGTTCCATGTGCTAGGTCAGTGTGTCGTGCCACGTTGGGTTTTACGTGTTGCGACATGGATTTTTTTATTTTTTATTTTTTTTAGCAAAATACAAACCTTTAAAACATATCCATTTATATGTGTCTCAAGAATTGATTCCTTACTCTGCCATCTCTGATGAATTAAATTTTTAACTTCGCGATTTTGTCAAACTTTATTACATGATAACCCCGCCTTCACTGGTTTACTTTGCCTAAAATGCTCCGTCTATGTTTTTCCCTGCAAAAAAAACACAAAAAATTAAAAACTCAACGACATGTGTGCCCAAAATAAAAAAATTTAAATTTAAATGAAAATGAAAATAAATTTTTTTTGCATGGGTTGCCTCCCTGCTAGCGCTAAATTTTTCCTCTTCAGCTAGACGTTACTGAAGTCCATCCGTCAATGAGGTTTCAGCGTGGTTTTGGATTTCCGATTCGAGACAATCCCATGAGCATTGCGTTTAAATGGTCTCTTCCAACGGTAGAGTGGCAAAAAGAATTGTTGTGTCTATTCAGTGCTTGTGCCACTTTTTAACTATGTCGCTCCAGTGGTTCCTGAAAAGAAAGAAAGAAAATCAGGAGTTCTCGTATGGTGCTTGACTTTGAATGGAAGGTTCCATTCTGTCAAGCTTTTGAGCGGTGTCTTTGATCTGTACTTCCCAAAATAGTGATGTTCTCCTGAATGCATTAGATCTTCAATATGGTCAGACATTTGCTCCTCCATTTGTTCTGATTCTTTCTCCACCTTTTCATCACAAATGAACTTCAGAATGTCATTATTCAGCTCTTCATCTGTCATCTGCGAAATGCATGCTCCATAAGTGTCAGCGATAGGCTTTTGTCATCTGTGGTTGGTATGAATGGCTTAGGTAGCTCTTCTTCAAACATCAGTGCAATGCATGCTCAAGATCTTCATTTTGAGGGTGTACAGTTTCATCCTCACTTGTAGTTGGTACAGACAGCTCAGCTAGTTGTTCCTCGTTAGAGTCTGATGAATAATAAAAATAAAACTGAGATTATGCTGGTCGGGCTCCTGATTGATACCTCTAATTCTTGCTTACTGCTCAGCCTCTTCCACTGTTAAGGTTGTCATTATGAAATGCTTGGTACTCGAAGGCTTCATCAGAGTTATTTGAATTTGCTCTGTGAGTTATGTAGTTCTGGTTGTTGATTATTTGTCTTAATTCATTTACAATCCTCTGTAAGGTTTTGATTTGATCTAGAAAGGTTGCATCATGTTCAGCTTCCCGTTTCTCGAGCCTGTTTATCAACTGCCTTCCCAGTGATGGTTCTGGTCCTTGAAGATCGTAGGTGGATGGTGGATAAGTTGGAGAATAAGGTTCAGTGAAATATGCTGGTTCATTATATGAAGGTCTCTGATAGTTCTGCCACTCTGATTTGTAGAGGTATATGCATTGATCGCTAGGGTGGTTACCATCACATATCTCACATCTCCCCATTGCGTTCTGATGAGCAAATATTATATTGATTGGTTCTGACATCCAGTGATAGTTGTTGGGTTGGACAACAAGCCTATAGAAAATCGGACTGCTGCTCCCTAATTTGGGGTGTATCTTCACCTCGTAAAGCTCGTAATTCTTCCATCGCCCAATGGTGATCCATTTTTCAACCACCTGAAAAATAAAAGAAAGAAATAAAAATAAAGAAAATTATATACCAGTAAAATAGATAGCTTCAAAATTAATAACTCAAAAAAAAATCAAACACGTAACGCAAGCGCACGTATCGCTCAAGTAGTATAAAAATATTGATCCCACGATGACTTAATTTCTAGTGTTGTTATTAATTGTTGATTCTATTTATTTACAGGTATCTAATTAGGGTGAGAATGGAATGATTGCTGATTGGTTGGTTGAATGTGAATTTGCTAAATAAATAAATAAACAAAGACACAGAAGAAAATACTATGGAAAATACACAAAATACACAAATATCTAGGGTTGTGAATCCAAACAATATTATCCTAATGATGAATTGATTCACTTATATATGTGTAATAAATCAGTTTGATAGCCTAGAACATGAAAATATGCAAAAGCCTATGTCGATGGCAAGATGCAAATACCCAAATAACCCAAATAATCATATGTCTATGTTAACCAAGTTACCTGTTGGAGTTTCTATAGGTCCCAAGATCAAAACTCAAGCATGAATCATAAGCGAATACAACGACGGAAGTGCGGAATAATTACATCGAGCGGTTGAGAGACGATTTGGCAACAAAAACGAACTGAAATTCTGCTCACTGCCCACTGCTCATGTGCGCCCACTGCAGCAGTTTGGTGGTCTGTTTTGCGCCATTTTGAACATCAAAAACGAGCTCCAAGCTTCATCAAAACGTTCCATGCTCATGGGTATACTTCCCTTATCACCTTGGCATGATCCCGGAGTGTGCTAGCACTCTTGTTTTGCCACAAAACACACTTGCTTCCCTCCATTTCTTTTGTTATTTTCGGCAGTTCACTGCTTCACAAAAACCAGAAATGGCGTGAGAGAAGAGAGGAGAAGAAGATGAGAGAGTGCCTTTTCAATTTTCTTTTTCACTTTTTTTTTTGTTTCAAAAACCGTGTGAAAGAAAAGGAAAAAGCAATGAATGAATTATAATTTTCCAAAATGAATTTTTTATTAAAAAACCCTTAAAAACCGTGAAAGGTTTTCCCTCCAAAAAAAAATCCATTAAATAGCCTCACCTACTTACATTGAGAATAGAGACAATGTATCATCCCATAAAGGTGACTAGATACATCCATCAACTAGTCGTGTCAAGTAATGAGACTTCGCGATGTGATTTGCGGGTCCCACTCGTTTCAAAATACGAATGTGTCCGCAAACACTTTCGGGCTCAATTTCGCTAATTCCGAATTAACGAATTTCCGTCGCGATGAGAACTAAATAATTACGCCTAGCGAAATCACTATTCACGTCGCTAACGAATTAATTCAAAATTAATTCGCTCGCCCGAATTAAAATCTAATTTTAATTCCGCGTCGAAATCTAATTTCGTTTAATATATCAATATATAATTCCTCGATTAATTCCAAATCAATGTTTCTCTCTCTTCAATTGATATTTTATCCTAGATAAAGTGTCTCCGAAATTAATCCCAGATTAATTCTCTCTCTCATCATATTAATCCCAGATTAATATAAGTGCGAGTCATACGTCATCGTCGTGAATCTTTGGGAAGCGACCCATGAGATCCCCGGATATGTTGGCAGTCAAATCGGTCATCGGACTATCCGAACACGTGAGTACCAAGTACTACGTTTTACCGATTTACAATACAAGGTTGGCTTCTAGCAAAGCACCAAGTCTACCCAATTCTCCGGTCATATTCATCTAAGAATATTTAAGATCTGTATCAAGCGTAGTATACCATTGTATTGTGCATATCGGCCCAGTATCGGATAGTCACGTGCTAGGCCTAGGGCTGGATAAGTGTCTGCCCCGTACGAAGCACATGTCGGATGTCTGGTAACTAGTCTCTATAATCGGATATACATGACCTTGTCATAATATCCCGATGGCCGCGCAGCACTTAAGAGCACTAATACCGTATCCTGCGTGACATCATCTCCACTATGACTGGAGTGATACTTCCGTCTTGACATCACATCCAATACACTACGACTCTCTGATAAACTTAGAAGTGGTGTACGCAGAAAAGGTTAAAGCCTGTACCACCAAGACCAAAGTCTATCGATTATCGTAAGTATTAGCGATGTAAGTCTCAGGTTAAGACTATACACACCTACCTTGATTTCGACCTCCCATAGACACATAGTCATAATACCAATGAGATTCTGAATGGTCTATCCAGAGCGAAGCTGTTTCCCGTACCATCGGTGAAACACGACCTCCTATCGCACTTGCATAAGTATCCAATACTTATATATATGAGAACTATGTCGTTGTGCCCTCACAACGCACACAAGTGCAATACTAGCCTATTCCGCATTATCGATGTCCAGTCTCGATAATACTCCGGCTAGGGATATTTAATGATTAATCCTTCGGGGACTGATATTGTCTCATATCATTCTCAGTCCAGGAACTAATCATAGGGACCTCTCTTTATTTATATATATCTATGGTGATCTAATCACAAATGATGAGAGTGCAATTTCCTTGTCACATAGTTAATTTGCTACAACAACACAATGATCTGTGCAAATAGTGACGCTATGGGTCATTTTGTCCAACATTACCTGATTTCATTAAGTTCAAGTTCCAATTGTGGCTACCCCCACCCGACAGGTATATTCCTATCCTAGAAGAAAATATATTAAGGGTTATATATCCTTAAGGGAGATCATGAGCTATTGAATCTAAGGCTGAAACCTAAAATCCCTTCGTCAAGTTCATTTTAAGTTTACCACATCAATCTTATTGGTGATCAGGCAACAAGAAACATTAAACTTAAGATTCAATAAACAAACTAAAGTATTACCCATAATATAATTAAATCAATTATTAAGCATGGGAATATTGTGTTTCACTACTTCCCCAGAATAAAAATAAAATGCTTGGGTTAGGGATCCCCTTTTACCATTTCTAATTTAGAAATTTCCTTTATTATATATATAAATTTAGCATGATATTACCAACCGACCATAGGCGGTATCCTGATTGAGTCGGATTTTGAATTAATTACAACTGACCATAAAGGCGGTATCCAATTTAGTCAGGTTAAGATCAATTTAATTAAGTCCAACTGACGATAAAGGCGGTATCCCATTAAGTCAGGTTTTAAGATAATTTATATATTATAATTAAGGGAGATTAATATAAACTATAATAATAAAAGCTTCACCATTTCCCCAAGTTGAAATTTAACTACTAAACATAAAAGAAAATAAAATAAAATAAACTACTACTATTACTGAAAATAAAAATGCATTATTTAAATTATAAAAAATAAACACACAAGATACAGTACTTAGATCCTTATTAGAACCTTAAGGAAAATATGAAAATTTGAAATGAAATCAAGCTCAATTTATAGGCAAATTTTCGGCCTGCACGTCACGACGCGTGGAACATTACGCGTCGCGATGCGCCATTGATTCGTGCCACCTGTCCGCGGCTTCATGAGATTCTGACTCATGTAAGTTTTTTTCATCGACAGCTGAATTATTGGCTCGGTGTCACGATGCATGAACTTGTGCGTGTCATGATGCTGACATCAGCAATGACATGTATTGTCGGCAGCATGGGATGATGACACGTGTTCGGCTTATGTTAGCAAGATTGTTGTGATGTTGACAAGTGACAGGCGCATGTTAGCAAGTGTGTATGGTAGCAAGTTTCTCTGATGTTGACACATGTCCGGTGTACGTTAGTGGTCGCGACGCAGAAGGTATACGCATCGCAATGCAAAAATAATGATTTTTCCATTTTTGTCTTTTTTTCACTGGTTTAGCCCCAAGTTGATTCCATTGACTCCCAAAACTTTATTTATCTGCAAAATAACACAAAACACATAAAAACATTCATAAAACCCGAGAAATAATACAAAATATCATGTTAAAAGGGCGGGAAATAGAGATATATTTTCCGTCCATCATTAGTAAGTATCTAAAAAAACACACAAACACACGTGTCGCAACGCCAACTTTTGGCACCGCGACGCGTGGTCACACAACCCTCATATCAAACTCACGAGAGGAACACATCGCAACGTCAATTTTTAGTGTCGTGATGTGTCGTAAAATCTAGACCTTCACGATCAGCTCTTAAGCCGCTTCCAGTGCCCAAAAACACAACGGAGGACACTAAAAAGTATGGTGGAATCATACTTACAATGATCGGATTTGCGATGCGTTGAACACAAAACTTTTGCTCCTCCATGAAGCTCTCGGCCAAGCCCAAATTTGTGTTCCTTTCTTTTTCGGTCAACCTCCATTTGAGTTCTCCAAGCTCCAAGTTTTGTAAATGGTGATTCCATGCTCATGGATGGTTTCCCTAGAACCTTTGGATGAATCTTTAATGTGCTAGCACTTGGAAAACTTTACCACAAATTCTTCCTATTTCCCCTTGTTAAACTTTCGGCCATGAAAGAAATGGAGAATGAGAGAAAATGGCTTAATGCCGAATTGGAGAGAGAAGAAGAAGAAAAGTTGTGTTGTGTTGGTTGGTTTTGATTTTCAAAAAATCAAATACATATTGCATTTTCCAAAAATTGTACAAGGCATTTAAGCCTTCCAACCACTATCATCAATCACAAGTGACATACATCACATCACTCAAAGTGACAAGATATCCATCACTTGAATGACTAATTATGTGACGCTTGATGTGACTTATGGGCCCCACTTGATTCTAAATGTGAGTGGTCCCGCAAACACTCCCGATCTCGGGTTCGCTAATTCCGAATTAACGAATTTTCCGTTGCGACGTAATTAAATCAAATTTCATTAAATAATTATGCCTAGCAAAATTACTATTCACGTCGCTTGCGAATTAATTCTAAATTAACTCGTTCGCCCGAATTAAATTTCAAATTTAATTCCGCGTCGAAATCTTATTTCGTATAATATATCGAATATTATTATTTTATCAATTAATTCCAAATTAATCGCTCTCTCTCTTTAAATAATATTTTATCCCAGATAAAATATCTCCGTAATTAATCCCAGATTAATTTTCTCTCTCTATTAATTAATCCCATATTAATAATGTGTGAGTCATACGTCATCGGTGAATCTTCGGGAAGCGACCCATGAGATCCCCGGATATGTTGGTAGTAAATCTGGTCGTCGGACTATCAAACACGTACGTACCTTATACTACGTTTTTATCTATTTACAAGACATGGTTGGCTTCTAGCAAAGCACCGTGCCTACCCAATTCTCCAGAAAAATTCTTAAAGGAATATATGATCTATATCAGGCGTAGTATACAGCGTATTGCGTATTGCAACGTGCTAGGCCTAGGGCTGGAATTGTGTCTGCCCCGTACGAAGCACATATCGGATCTCTGGTAACTAGTCTCTATAATCGGATAAACATGACCTAGTCATAATATACCGATAGATGTAGCATATAAGAGCACAAGTTTCGTATCCTACGTGATCATCATCTCCACTATTACTGGAGTGATACTTCCATCTTGACATCACACCCAATACACTACGATTCTCAATATACCCAGAAGAGGCGTACACAGAACCGGTTAAAGCCCTGGATGACCAAAACCAAAGTATATTGATTGTCGGAAGTATTAGCGGTGCAAGTCTCAGAATAAGACCAAATACACCTACCCTGATTCGGACTTCCATAGACACACAATCATACTACCAATGGAATTCCGAGGGGTCTATCCAGAGCGAAGCTGTTCCGTACCATCGGTAAACACAACCTCCTATTACACTTGCATGAGTATCCAATACCCAAAAATATGAGAACTATATCGTTATGCTCCCATAACACGCTCAAGTCCAATACTAGTCTATTCCGCATTATCGATGTCCAATCTCGATAATACTCTGACTATGGATGTTTTAATGATTAAACCTTCGTGGATTGATATTGTCTCATATCATCTCAATCCGGAACTAATCATATGGACTTTTATCATTTATATATCCCAGTAATCTAATTACAAATGATAAAAGAGAAATTTCCTTTGTCACATAGTTAATTTGTAAAACAACACCATGTTCTGTACAAATAGTGATGCTATGGGTCATAATTGTCCAACAATCTCCCACTTGGCCTATAGCCAATCACTCAAGTGTCCTACACTTGAACTATATACGGTTGGCTCAATCTTCTGCTGAGAAAAATGCTTTCGTCAGCGGATTTACAAAGTTATCATCTGATGCGATTTATTCGATCATCACATCGCCACGATGTATGATCCGAACTAATCAGATGAATAGTTTAAGTATATACTTGGATCGTTGATGAGACCATTATTTCTTTAGCCTGTGTTGTATCCTAGCTCAGCTGTTAACAGAACTACTCCTAATCTAATTAGGATTATTAAGATACAAATGGCTTCTATTGCTGCCTCAGCTGCAGCAATATTCCACTTTTGTTGTTTATTCGGTAACAGTATCTTGCTTGGAAGATTTCTAGCTCACTGTTCCATTATTCAAACTATCTAGTACCTTTAATACGACCTATAGTCGTTCTTTTCGGTTAGGAAACTTGCAACAGTGAACCCAGTCACTTCAAGTTCTCCTTCTCCATAGCTTAAGAAAGCATCCTTAGATCATCTAAGATACTTAAGGATGTTCTTAACATCAATCCAGTTACTATCACTTGGATTGGCCTGATTGTGACTCCATATGCTCAAAGCATATGAGACACCAGGTCACGTACATTTATTTCACTTCAAGTTCTCCTTCTCCATAGCTTAAGAAAGCATCCTTAGATCATCTAAGATACTTAAGGATGTTCTTAACATCAATCCAGTTACTATCACTTGGATTGGCCTGATTGTGACTCCATATGCTCAAAGCATATGAGACACCAGGTCACGTACATTTATTTCAATTTAAGAGTCTCAAAGTGTGTCAACAACTTTTAGATCTATTCCAGTAGATCCTTATTCCTAGAATAAAGGTTGTCTCTCCCAAGAATTCTACGAAGAATTTTTATGAAAGCCAAGCTTTCACCGATTGTATTACGGGAATTTCATTTCCAAGAAATGATACATCATCATTATTTAGGACAGTCACTGTCAGTGCGCTCCCACAACCTCTTTATATACATAAGAATCATTATCGTTTTGAAATCATATACCATTAAGATTACATCAAAACTATAGTTCCAAGAACTCAAAGCTTGCTTCAATCCATCAATGGATTAAATAACTTGCAAACCTTGTTTACATGTTTAGGTACGACAAAATCGTCAGAATGTTTATAAACATCCTCCAAAAGGTTTCCGTTTAAGGAAAGCG
Organism: Zanthoxylum bungeanum; assembly: GCA_019454045.1. NCBI lineage: Eukaryota > Viridiplantae > Streptophyta > Magnoliopsida > Sapindales > Rutaceae > Zanthoxylum > Zanthoxylum bungeanum. Next base: position 262,870 of record SKCR01027508.1, on the reverse strand, counting down.
GTTTTGACGTTCAGTTGCCATATTTCATAAATGAAACATGCAGCATTAGCAAGCATTATCCAAATGGATTTAACCATGGCATCAATTAAAAGGTTTCGTCATAATCGACATAATGTTGATAACGATACCTTTTCGCTACAAGCCTAGCTTTGTACGTTGGTATGTTGCCATCCATGTATGTCTTCCTTGAAGACTAATATAGTACCAATAGGCACAATGCCTTCCGGTAAATCAACTAGTGTCCAAACTTGGTTGGTATACATGGAATCCATTTCGGATTTCATGACACTTTACCATAATAGGGAGTTGATACCTTGTATCACTTCCTCATACGTAGTCGGTTCGTGTTCCTCAATAAGATTGACATCTTTATGAGGTGAGATCAGAAACCCATACCTCCCAGGTGGTTTTCTGACTCTCTCCAACTTACGCGGTTCTTGTGTATTCGAAGATTGTGGTACAGTTTCATCCTTGATGAACTGTTTATGTTCCAATCAGGAATCGGTGCCTTGAACAGTATTACTCTGATTTTCATCAAGTTTTACTTTCCTCCCACTTACCACTGCATATAGGTGTTCCTCTGAGGAAAACCGCATGGCGAGCAATAAGTACATTGTTCTCTTATGAGTTGTATAAGTATTATACTTTGGTTTCCCTAAGATAACCTACAAATTAGGCACTTATCTGATTTGGGTTCTAGTTTGGTATCATCCAAACATATGCCTAGCATACCCAAATCTTCAGGAATGAGAAAACTATGTTTCTTTCCTGTTCATATCTAATATGAAGTCTGTCTAACAGATTTTTATGGAACATTATTCAAAATAAGGGTAGTTCCTAAACTTAGGTTTCTACGGTAAAAACAGCGACTCTTGTCCCGTTTCCAACTCGCAGATCAATCTCAGCTGAAGTGAGTATCCTACTAATCAGTAGATTCTGCACATCAGTACATATCTTATGTACCACATCTAGATTCTACACATCAGGTTTCTTCGGCCAAGCCTTTGGACTTCTGGGATGTCGAAGTAAGATGCGCCTTGCGCTTCTTGCCCTTTTGCAAACTCCGGCTTTGTCTCCTTGAGCATAGCCATTAACTCTCCAAGAGTTTTCTATTGCAATAGTACTTCTAAGATCTAAGTATAGATCTATGAAGATCCTTCATTTCAATATCGTACTATAAGGATCTAATCCTTAATTCTGACGAAGAAATTAAGGAGTCTTTGTGGCAAGCATAAAGGATTGAGCACTAAAGTTATCATCACATGAATCTTCCAAAGATCATGTTCTACTATTTGCTCAACTCCTTGCTTAGGCCCAAGATGTTTCTCTATCAAATAGAGTAACTTCTTAGTTCCCAGGACTATCCTGAGGTTTTTTCCAAATTTGAAAATTAAAGCCGTTTAATGACATTTTAACCCAGGTTTATGTTTTAAACGCTAATCTTTCAATTATCTTGATTGATATAGTCCAACTATCCAATCAACGATTTCAGGTATTATTGAATATAATGATTACTATAGTCTAACTATATAATCAACTATAATTTAATTATTTAAATTCAAATATATTGATTACTATAATCCAATTATATAATCAACTATAATTTGATAAAATTAAATTCAAATATATTGATTACTATAATCCAATTATATAATCAACTATGATTTGAAGTAGTTTGAATACAGTCCAACTGTTTAATTAATAAAACATTTAAATATTAGTCCAACTAATATATTTATTAATTAATGACGAAAAATTGAAATGAGCGCGTATTGGCAAGTATCCAGACGAAATTGCAAATTTAATACTTGCCTCCCACTATTTTTCGGCGAGCCTCTAACCCTCCGTTGAGTACTTGGGAAACCTTGTTTCCTAGTGGGCTAGGATCCCGTTAAATAACACATAACCTTGACTTTGGCCAACAAGCTGTATCATATTTAACTAGGTAGATCTCTAAGATCAATTGGATCTCATCCAATTCCTAGATCCAGTAGGTGGACATCCAAGTCCGAAACACATATCTAATATATGCCAATATATCCAATATATTTTCCTAACCTTTTTCCTCTGAATCAACTAAGCCTTGGATTTGGCATAACAAACTTAATGATTCCAGTTAAGCGAGACCCATTGACCTTGGAAAGCTTCGTAATCGATGTCGATGGACAAGAAGTGATCTTGACTTTGGCCAACAAATCACAACTTGGACAAGACATGCGATATGGAACAAAGCCTTCATAATTCAAACACATCCGCGATGGACAAAGGCCTTGACTTTGGCCAACAAACCAGTGCCAATCTTGGATCTTGAGAATGAATCATTCAACTGAAGGAAAAACGCTTAATATATGTTGAGGGTTTTCGTGTAATTTGCAACCAATTAATTATCTTTGTTAAGGTCTCATCATACACCCTTAAACATGCATTCTAAAAACATAATAAGGCGCGTAAATAAATTAATAATGATATGTGGATGGATATTTAAAACAACTTGTTCCTAGAACAAATCTCTCCATTTCCTCTCTCCCGCTAGCACAAATCTTACTTCTACCCAATTACATAACATTTCTAAAGAAACCTCATTTATATTGAGGGGAAATGTGAGAAGAGAAATAAAAAGAATCAAGAGGTAATAGGCTGGACACGCAGGTCCAATTTAATAAATTCTAAATTTATTACAACAATTTCCAAAATTGCCCTCACCCATCTAATATCCATCTGATATACATTATTCATACATCACATCCATGTATTCACACAAAGCATGCTATCAATCAATCTAATCCAATTAATTAATCTGAAATTAATGACCATCCAATGTTCAAACAACGATTTGATTTACTCGAGTCAAACTCGTTTTAAGAATAAGTACTCAAAGTATAAATTCTTGAATTATATCAAACTACAACATTAAATCCAATTTAATTTCTATTCAATACTAATTCTATATTTAATTCCAAATTAAATAATTACACTTTATTAATGAGCCTTTGCGACTTAGATTCTAAATCTAATCTTTACGAGTCTCAAAGCCCAATTAACATCCAATGTCAATTTAATTAAAGTCCAATGGGCTTTCAATTAATTTAAAGGCATGGACTCTGGCAACCAAAGCCCAATAAGACCATTTTGCCAAAAATAAATTTAGGCCCATTAGGCCCAATTAAAATATTAAAGGCCCATTTAATCATATTTGGGCTTTATGGATATGGTTTTGGGCCCAATTGGATCCAACCAATTAACCTAAACCAAACTTGGCCCAACTAAGCCCATTAAGACCAAATACAACTTTACAAGCCCAATTCTAAATTTAGCCCAACTAATTAAATTACAAAATTCCAAATTTCACAATTTAAATAATCTAAAGTGTATAGCCATAATTAATTAGTCAAATTAACATTTCCAAAATACCAATTTACTTAATTAATCATGCTAATCATCATCAACACATGTCCAACATTATTGAATCAAAAATCAATTCATTTTCCATGCTTTTGGTCACGACAATTTAGGGTTTTTGTCCGATTTCGATTTCAATCAAATTAAATCCTAAATCAACATTTCCCAAGTCTTTCAAACTCATCCAATGATTCAAAAAACAAAATTACCATGACATTAGGGCAACTCAAAGTTTCGGCCAAGCCAATAATTTGGGGAAAATTTGATCCAATTCAATTTTCATCAAATTGATCACAAATAACTCTAAGTTATCATCATTCAAGCATACTCAAACAATCAATTTCATCCAAACATGCTCAAATCAATTTTACCCAATTTTACCCTAAATCAAATTTCATTCTTAAACAAGGCTCTTGATACCATTGTTGGGTTTCTACTATAGTCCCAAGATCATTCAAGCAATGAAAATCAATGTGAATACAATAAAGAAGTATGGCGGAATCATACTTACAATGATCAGATTTGCGATGCGTTGAACACAAAACTTTTGCTCCTCCATGAAGCTCTCGGCCAAGCCCAAATTGTGCTCCTTTGTTTTTCGGTCAACCTCCATTTGAGTGCTCCAAGCTCAAAGCTTTGTAAATGGTGATTCCATGCTCATGGATGGGTTTCCCTATCACCTTTGAATGACTCTTTAGTGTGCTAGCACTTGGAAAAATTTACCACAAATTCTTCCTATTTCCCCTTTGTTAAACTTTCGACCATGAAGAAATGGAGAAGGAGAGAAAATGGCTTAATGCCGAATTGGAGAGAGAAAAAGAAGATAAGTTTTGTTGTGTTGGTTGGTTTTGATTTTAAAAAAATCAAATACATATTGCATTTTCCAAAAATTGTACAAGGCATTTAAGCCTTCCAACCACTACTGTGGGACAAGAAACTAGGCGACGCATGCTGTTCCGGGCTCGCAGCTCGGTTGGGAGTACGGAGTAGCCCGCGAGGGACTAAACCAGAGAATAAAGGAGTCGCCACCCGGTGTGAACCGGGAAAATGATTTAAGGCCGCACTCACCCCTCGCAAGGGAAGACCTCAACCGTTGGGTTCGGAATGGTCCCTTACTTATGCCACTTGTAATAAAATGATTTGTGCAATAATTTAATCGAGTCTAGAAACAAATATTCCTAAGGGTATTCTATTTCTACGTTCGCATGCATAAATCAAAAGTTCACATGTAACATATTTTCATATTTGCATACAACCTATTTGCATATAATCTATGTCCAAATTTGCATACAACCTATTTGCATATAATCTATGTCTGAATTTGCATGCATAAAGATAAATTGAAATACGGCAAGCATACAATGTCATAAGCACATTACATTCATAGACACGGAAATGCAAACAAATGGCAGTTGCACAATCATACGTAATAAAGAGAAACAATTAGGTATATAATGCAAAGAAATAACCAAAGAGGCAATTGTACATCAAAATAAATGTGCCATGATGCGATTTGAAAGATAAATAATAGAAGTGAAAGAAAAGAGATGCGACATATGCCCACATCTATATAGGACTTCAAGTGTCTGATTGAACGTATATCACATTCAATCGAATGCACTTTGTCCGACACGGCAAAACATCGTGGCAAAGGTAGCCCGTAAGCTTTCTATCCCTCAAAGTGGAGGACCTTTAATCCAACTTGATTTGCCCATGCGCGATGCAACATGATGCATGATTAACCAAGAAGATGACATACAAAGAAAATCAAATAACGAAATAAAAGGCGCAGCGAAGTATTGTGGTAAAGGTAGACCGTAGGCTTTTTATCCCTCCAAATAGAGGACCTTTAATCCAACCTACTAAGCCCATGCGCATCACATCATAATGCATATAAAAGTAAAGACAACAATATTGGACTTCGTATCCCCGACTGAACACGTCTTACATTCAACCGAATATACATCATCCGGCTCGGCAAAGCATCATGGTAAATGATTTTAACCCATCGACATGGAGGACCTTTAATCCAACTTACTAAGCCCATGCGCTAATAACATAAAGCATATAAAAAATAAAGACAACAATATCGGACTTTGTATACCTGATTGAACGCATCTTACATTCAACCGAATATACATCATCCGGCGTGGCAAAGCATCATGGTAAGGGATTTTAACCCCTCGAAATGGAGGACCTTTAATCCAACTTACTAAGCCCATGCGCTAATAACATAATGCATATAAAAAATAAAGACAACAATATCAGACATTGTATACCCGATTGAACACATCTTACATTCAACCGAATATACATCATCCGGCGCGGCAAAGCATCGTAGTAAAGGATTTTAACCCCTTGACATGGAGGACCTTTAATCCAACTTACTAAGCCCATGCGCTTTATCTCATCATTACACAAACAAATAACATGCACAAATTAAATAACGGATAATAAACAAACAAGAAAAAATAAATCGAAATATATGCCGTTTCCTCAAGTGGTACGTGGAGTTGTATCCCAAGTACAGACCGCACTACCGTCCATTCGGATTCGGCTACGGATTTTACGTCTGGGTTTCCATCCTATATACCACAAGAGGCGACACATTTTCCATTTTATTCAAGGGCCACAACATACATTAACCAACGACTCTCATGCGAAGAACATTCAAGAAACAATTAAAATATGAATAAAAGATAAATGAGAAAGGTGCCCTCAGGTCTAACCTTTTGTGTCGACTCTCGGAAGCACGTTACAAGGCCTTCGGAAGGACTAAAACTCCGTAATTTTTTTGGTTCGCTGGTTCACGTCTTTCCTCGCTGTTTTCCACTTTTCGGGCTACTATTTTCATTCTATTTCACCGATGTTTTGGACTGCAATTTTTCTCACTATTTCGAGGCCAATTCTGGACTGTTTTGGGGTGATTTTTTCACTATTTTGGGTGTGTTTTTCGGTAGTTTCAGAGGTTGTTTTCGATGATAGTTTGTGGCTATTTTGGTGACAGTTTCGGAGGCAGTTTGTGGGCAGTTCATGGATGTAAAGGGGCTGGTTTCAGGTACAGTTTTGGGGTGATTTTTGTGTCTGTTTAAGGGCTATTTGGTTTACTATTTTGGTCACTTTTTTGGCTGGTATTTAGGCATGAAGGGCTGTGTTTGAAGGGTTGCTGGATGAGTATTATTTGTCGTGATCGCTGCCGTGAGGGTTTGTTTAGTGCGTGAGTTGATGGGGCTGGTTGGGCGTGAGGTTGATGAGTGTTGAAGGGTCTTACGTGGAGGGTTAAGAGCTGTTGAAGGTGGCCAGGCATGAAGTGTGAAGGCACTGAGGCTGGTGCGTGTTGAACATTGGGACCTGAATGGCGTGGACATGTGTGGCTTTTGGTTTTGATTTTGTGAGTTGGCGAGAGTATGTGGCGTGAACTAGGAGGAGAGGAGTCTGTGTTTTTGGTCGTGACTTTGGGGTATTATCTTTTTCTTTTTTGTGTGTTATGCATAATTGAGAGAGGGGGGAAGTGTTGGATTTTGGTTCTTTTTATAGGTAAAGGGATGAGGGCTATTCTTGTTTGAGAAGGAAAAGGATTTGTGCAATTATGGGAGATATTTTTAATTATTGTGTGATAAGGAAAATCTTTTAATTAGGGAAGTGATTTGATTTAATTTGATTTCTTCTCTTTTAGTTAGGGATATGATTTGATTTAAATTAGCAATGTGATTTATGAGATTTGATTTGATTTATTTAATTTAGGAATGAGATTTGTTTTGATTTAATTGGATTTGATTTAATTTAATTTGATTTAATTTAATTTTTGACATGTGTTTTAAATGTTTTAATTATTATTGGATGTGATTTAATGGGCTTGGGCTAGGTGGGTGTGTGGCTTTGGATTTGGGCTAAGGATGTGTTTTGAAACAGAGGTCCAACAAGCGAACCTGAAGCTAATCCAGCGAATTAAATCCAACAATATGCCAATTCTTGACTTTTTCCTTTCGACGTCCGTTTCCCGCGGCTTCCACAATTAAAGAGGCAGTGTCTCTATACGAGACTCATCATCGGCACTTACATGCAAAAATACAGTGCCTACAGTCACCCCTATTTTGATTAGACTTGTGCAGTGTGTGACAATGACAATCCTATCAAAGTATGTACAATGCATTTCTACTTACCTGGCTCTCCAGCTGCCACTTGACTTGCCATGTGTTGAGTTGAGTTGATTTTGTGTCGTACCTGGCATGCTAAACCCCATACCCAAGGTGTCGCGGTTGCGTCTCCGTACCTAGAGTGTCGCAGTGATGTCTCCATACCGGAGTGCCGTACCTGGCGTGCTAAACCTCATACCCAGGCGTCGTTGTAATATCTCCATACCCGGAGTGCCGTATCTGGCGTGTTAAACCTCATACCCAAGGCGTCGCTGTAATATATCCATACTCGGAGTGCCGTACCTGGCCTGCTAAACCTCATACCCAAGGCGTCGCTGTAATATCTCCATACCCGGAGTGTCATACCTGGTGTGCTAAACCTCATACCCAAGGCGTCGCTGTAATATCTCCATACCCGGAGTACCGTACCTGGCGTGCTAAACCTCCTACCCAAGGTGTCGCTGTAATATCTCCATACCCGGAGTGCCGTACCTGGCGTGCTAAACCTCATACCCAAGGTGTCGATGTAATATCTCCACACCCGGAGTGCCGTACCTGGTGTACTAAACCTCATACCTAAGGCGTCGCTGTAATATCTCCATACCCGGAGTGCCGTACCTGGCGTGCTAAACCTCATACCCAAGGCATCGCTGTAATATCTCCATACCCGGAGTGCCGTACCTGGCGTGCTAAACCTCATAACTAAGGCGTCGCTGAAATATCTCCATACCCGGAGTGTCATACCTGGCAGAACTGATACTAGTAATGATGTGGGCGTCGCCCCCAGAGTGCCATACCCGGCAAGACTAATACTGATAATGATGTGGGCCTCGCCCCTAGAGTGCCATACCTGGCAAGACTGATACTGATAATTATATGGGCCTCGCCCCCGAGACCCATCCCCAAAACTGATATTGATGATGTGGGTCTTAACCCTAGGACTCATCGCCCAGACATCTGATGATGTGGGTCTCGACCCTGGGACTCATCCCCAAACTAATACCGATGCTGATGTGGGCCTCGACTCCGGGACTTATCCCCGAAACTGATACTGATGATGTGGGTCTCAACCCTGAGACTCATCCCCAAAACTACTGATGATGTGGGTCTCAAATCTGGGATTTATCCCCAAAACTGATACTGCAGCTGTGGGTCTCAACCTTGGTACTCATCCCCAAAATAGATACTGACAATACTGATGTGGGCCTCGCCCCTGGGACTCATCCCAAAACTAATACTGACAATGCTGATGTGGTCATTGCCACAGACGGATACTGATATGGGCCTCACCCCAAACTGATACTGATATGGGCCTCGCCCCCAAACTGATGTGGATGTGGGCCTCGCCCCTAAACTGATGCTGATGTGGTCCTCGTCCCCAAGCCGATACTGATGTGGGCTCGCCTCCAAACCGATACTGATATGGGCCTCACCCCCAAACTGATACTAATGTGGGCCTCGACCCTGGGACTCATCCCCAAAATTACTGATGATATGTGTGGGCCTCGACCCTGGGACGCATCCCAAAACTGCTACTGATGTGTTGGCCTCGACCTAGGACTCATCCCCAAACTGATACTGATGTGGGCCTCAACCCCAAACTGATACTGATGTTGGCCTCAGCCCTGGGACTCATCCCAAACTGATACAGATGTGGGTTCGCCCCCAAACCGATACTGATATGGGCCTCGCCCCAAAGCTGATGTGGATGTGGGCCTCGCCCCTAAACTGATGCTGATGTGGGCCTCGCCCCCAAGCTGATACCGACCTGGGCCTCGCCCCCAAACTGATATTGATGTGATATTGCATATCAAACATGATGTATTGCCTCACACGAGATAGTCCTGATAGCTAAACATATTTTCGTCCCCGACGGATGCTTCGTGTCGAAACCAGAGAACCTTCAAAGTACTTAATACACTCAAATTCGATCGTCTGCATGAATGATCTGAACTAGACTCCTAGTGTGTGTGTGTGCCAAGGCTCTTTCGCAGCTTAATCCTTAAGTAAGGCAACTCAATGATTTTGTCTCTGAGAATCAGATTAGTGGGTCTAACCAACCTAGATGTCTTGATCACACTCTGTGATTACTTTGTCATACTCAACATGATATGGTCTTCTTCTTTTTTTCTCTTGTCTCTTTCTTTTCTTTCTTTTTTTTTGAACTTTCTTTTTCGACACACCTACCCTTTAAGGTAGCATTTCTCCTCATGGTGGTCCTAATACTCGCCAACGGGTAGCTTCACGCTTATCGGTTATAGGCGGTCTATTTTTTTCTTTTCTTTTCAGAGACTTTTTCTTTGTTTCCAACCATATCATATATCATAGCATAAGTAAACTAGGGTAGACATCTAGGCAAATGGTCATTCACTGAACCACCATCTCTTAAACTAGTCATTTTGTCAACTACTCAGGCTTCTACTGTTGAGATCCCGTAATCAAGTGCTCGCGAGTCTAGCCGAGATCAATCCATTCAGAATACTGGACGAGAGTACATCTCGCACTTATCGTTTCTAAGGTTTCTCCCTACAGCAAATAATGTCATCTCGCACTATACGCGGTGTAAACTTGTCCCAGTTGAAAAGGCCCAACAGGTTTACACCTTTGTGATAACATAGCCAAACAACTTCAAATGATAGGGGGCCCAAACAGAAGCATAAAGAAAAAATTTCTATAGAGTTCTACGACTAAGTTTCACATGCGGGTTTACGAGAGTGCGGACAAAGGCTCTCGCTGATGAAGGATTGCCCCCAAACTGATGTGGATGTGGGCCTCGCCCCTAAACTGATGCTGATGTGGTCCTCGTCCCCAAGCCGATACTGATGTGGGCTCGCCTCCAAACCGATACTGATATGGGCCTCACCCCCAAACTGATACTAATGTGGGCCTCGACCCTGTGACTCATCCCCAAAATTACTGATGATATGTGTGGGCCTCGACCCTGGGACGCATCCCAAAACTACTACTGATGTGTTGGCCTCGACCTAGGACTCATCCCCAAACTGATACTGATGTGGGCCTCAACCCCAAACTGATACTGATGTGGGCCTCGGCCCTGGGACTCATCCCAAACTGATACAGATGTGGGTTCGCCCCCAAACCGATACTGATATGGGCCTCGCCCCCAAGCTGATGTGGATGTGGGCCTCGCCCCTAAACTGATGCTGATGTGGGCCTCGCCCCCAAGCTGATACCGACCTGGGCCTCGCCCCCAAACTGATATTGATGTGATATTGCATATCAAACATGATGTATTGCCTCACACGAGATAGTCCTGATAGCTAAACATATTTTCGTCCCCGACGGATGCTTCGTGTCGAAACCAGAGAACCTTCAAAGTACTTAATACACTCAAATTCGATCGTCTGCATGAATGATCTGAACTAGACTCCTAGTGTGTGTGTGTGCCAAGGCTCTTTCGCAGCTTAATCCTTAAGTAAGGCAACTCAATGATTTTGTCTCTGAGAATCAGATTAGTGGGTCTAACCAACCTAGATGTCTTGATCACACTTTGTGATTACTTTGTCATACTCAACATGATATGGTCTTCTTCTTTTTTTCTCTTGTCTCTTTCTTTTCTTTCTTTTTTTTTTGAACTTTCTTTTTTCGACACACCTACCCTTTAAGGTAGCATTTCTCCTCATGGTGGTCCTAATACTCGCCAACGGGTAGCTTCACGCTTATCGGTTATAGGCGGTCTATTTTTTTCTTTTCTTTTCAGAGACTTTTTCTTTGTTTCCAACCATATCATATATCATAGCATAAGTAAACTAGGGTAGACATCTAGGCAAATGGTCATTCACTGAACCACCATCTCTTAAACTAGTCATTTTGTCAACTACTCAGGCTTCTACTGTTGAGATCCCGTAATCAAGTGCTCGTGAGTCTAGCCGAGATCAATCCATTCAGAATACCGGACGAGAGTACATCTCGCACTTATCGTTTCTAAGGTTTCTCCCTACAGCAAATAATGTCATCTCGCACTATACGCGGTGTAAACTTGTCCCAGTTGAAAAGGCCCAACAGGTTTACACCTTTGTGATAACATAGCCAAACAACTTCAAATGATAGGGGGCCAAACAGAAGCATAAAGAAAAAATTTCTATAGAGTTCTACGACTAAGTTTCACATGCGGGTTTACGAGAGTGCGGACAAAGGCTCTCGCTGATGAAGGATTGCCCACAACTAGGACTCCCCACTCAAGGGTTTGAGCGACCAAGTGAGCGCACCTTTTTTATACCTTAAGGTACGTGCCAACGAGCTATGGTGTGTAACTGACTGTCAAATGGATTTCCCGTTGTAGATTCCCCAGAGGGAGGGTGGAGCGAACTCTCTTAAATACCCAAGCCTCTTAGGCTCTTATCACTTGGTGTCAGGAATAAACAACGAGTCCTCCAAATTAGTACATCACAGTAGGCTACAAGTAGATGATTATCTAGGTGCCTTCACAGCTTTTCCTTATAGAAAGGTAGTGAGTTAAGGAAGACACCAAACCATTACCTAGCCTTAAAAGTGCCTTTGATTAAACCCCTTTCAACCCATTATAGGAACGGTTAACTTAAAGCACAAATCATAATATTACAAGACATTATTTCGGGGCCGATTCTCTATCCCCAGTGGAGTTGCCAGACTGTACAAGACATTATTTCGGGGTCGATTCTCTATCCCCAGTGGAGTCGCCAGACTGTGGGACACAAAAACTGGGTGACGCATGCTGTTCCGGGCTTGCGGCCCGGTTGGGAGTACGGAGTAGCCCACAGGGGCCTAAACCGGAGAATAAAGGAGTCGCCACCCGGTGTGAACCAGGAAAATGATTTAAGGCCACACTCACCCCTCGCAAGGGAATACCTCAAACCGTTAGGTTCAGAATGGTCCCTTACTTATGCCACTTGTAATAAAATGATTTGTGCAATAATTTAATCGAGTCTATCAACATATATTCCTAAGGGTATTGTATTTCTATGTTCGCATGCATAAATCAAAAGTTCATCTAAGTTCACATGTAACACATTTTCATATTTGCATACAACCTATTTTCATATAATCTATGTCCAAATTTGCATACAACCTATTTGCATATAATCTATGTCCAAATTTGTATGCATAAAGATAAATTGAAATACGGAAAACATATAATGTCATAAGCACATTACATTCATGGACACGAAAATGCAAACAAATGGCAGTTGCACAATCATACGTAATAAAGAGAAACAATTAGGTATATAATGCAAAGAAATAACCAAATAGGCAATTGTACATCAAAATAAACGTGCCATGATGCGATTTGAAAGATAAATAATGGAATTGAAAGAAAAGAGATGTGACATATGCCCACATCTATATAGGACTTCAAGTGTCTGATTGAACGTATCTCACATTCAATCGCATGCACTTTGTCCAACGTGGCAAAATGTCATGGCAAAGGTAGCCCGTAGGCTTTCTATCCCTCAAACTTGAGGACCTTTAATCCTACTTTATTTACCCATGCGCGATGCAACATGATGCATGATTATGCAAGAAGATGACATACAAAGAAAAGCAAATAACAAAATAAAAGGCGCGGTGAAGTATTGTGGTAAAGGTAGACCGTAGGCTTTTTATCCCTCCAAATATAGGACCTTTAATCCAACCTACTACGCCCATGCGCATTACATCATAATGCATATAAAATTAAAGACAACAATATTGGACTTCGTATCCCCGACTGAACACGTCTTACATTCAACCGAATATACATCATCTGGCGCGGCAAAGCATCGTGGTAAAGGATTTTAACCCCTCGACATGGAGGACCTTTAATCCAACTTACTAAGCCCATGCGCTAATAACATAATGCATATAAAAATAAAGACAACAATATCGGACTTCGTATAACCAATTGAACGCATCTTACATTCAACCGAATATACATCATCTGGCGCGGCAAAGCATCGTGGTAAAGGATTTTAACCCCTCGACATGGAGGACCTTTAATCCAACTTACTAAGCCCATGCGCTAATAACATAATGCATATAAAAATAAAGACAACAATATCGGACTTTGTATACCCGATTGAACACATCTTACATTCAACCGAATATACATCATCCGGCACGGCAAAGCATTGTGGTAAAGAATTTTAACCCCTCGACATGGAGGACCTTTAATCCAACTTACTAAGCCCATGCACTTTATCTCATCATTACAGAAACAAATAACATGCAGAAATTAAATAACGGATAATAAACAAACAAGACAAACGAAATCGAAATATGTGCCGTTTGCTCAAGTGGTACGTGGAGTTGTATCCCAAGTACAGACCGCACTACCATCCATTCGGATTCGGCTACGGAGTTTACGTCTGGGTTTCCATCCTATATACCAAAAAAGGCGACACATTTTCCATTTTATTCAAGGGCCACAACATACATTAACCAACGACTCTCATGCGAAGAACATTCAATAAATAATTAAAATATGAATAAAAGATAAATGAGAAAGGTGCCCTCAGGCCTAACCTTTTGTGTCGACTCTCAGAAGCATGTTACAAGGCCGTCGGAAGGGCTAAAACTTCGTAACTTTTCTGGTTCGCTGGTTCACGTCTTTCCTCACTATTTTCACTGTTCGAGCTACTGTTTTCATTCCATTTCGCCGCTATTTTGGACTGCAGTTTTTCTCACTGTTTCGGGGCCAATTCTGGACAGTTTTGGGGTGATTTGTTCACTATTTTGGGTGTGTTTTTCGGTAGTTTTAAGGGTTGTTTTCGGTGATAGTTTGTGGCTGTTTTGGTGACAGTTTCGGTGGCGTTTGTGGACAGTTCAGGGGTGTAAAAGGGGCTGGTTTCAGGTGCAGTTTTTGGGTGATTTTTGTGTCTGTTTAAGGGCTATTTGGTTTACTGTTTCGGTCACTTTTTTGGCTGGTATTTAGGCGTGAAAGGCTGTGTTTGAAGGCTTGCTGGATGAGTATTATTTGACGTGATTACAAGGCCGTCGGAAGGGCTAAAACTCTATAATTTTTTTGGTTTTGATTTTTTGGGTTGGCGAGAGTATGTGGCATGAACTAGAATGAGAGAAGCCTATGTGTTTTTGGTCGTGACTTTGGGGTTTATTATCTATTTCTTTTTTGTGTGTTATGCGTGAATGAGAAAGGGGGGAAGTGTTGGAATTTGGTTCTTTTTATAGGCAAAGGGATGGGGCTATCCTTTTTTTGAGATGGATAAGGATTTTTACAATTATGGGAGATATTTTTAATTAGTGTGTGATAAGGAAAAATCTTTTAATTAGGGAAATAATTTGATTTAATTTGATTTCCTCTCTTTTAGTTAGGGATATGATTTGATTTAAATTAGGAATGTGATTTATGAGATTTGATTTGATGTATTTAATTTAGGAATGAGATTTGTTTTGATTTAATTGGATTTGATTTAATTTAATTTAATTTAATTTAATTTTTTACATGTGTTTTAAATGTTTTAATTATTATTGGATGTGATTTAATGGGCTTGGGCTAGGTGGGCGTGTTGCTTTGGTTTTGGGCTAAGGATGTGTTTTGAAACGGAGGTCCAACAAGCGAACCTGAAGCTAATCCAAGAATGTGTCAATTCTTGACTTTTTCCTTCCGACGTCCGTTTCTCACGGCTTCCACAATTAAAGAGGTAGTGTCTCCATACGAGACTCATCATCGGGACTTACATGCAAAAATCCAGTGCCTACAACTACCATCAATCACAAGTGACATACATCACATCACTCAAAGTGACAAGACATCCATCACTGGAATGACTAATGATGTGACGCTTGATGTGACTTGTGGGCCCTACTTGATTCTAAATGCGAGTGGTCCCGCAAACACTCCCGAGCTCGGGTTCGCTAATTCCGAATTAACGAATTTTCCGTTGCGACGTAATTAAATCAAATTTAATTAAATAATTATGCCTAGCAAAATTACTATTCACGTCGCTTGCGAATTAATTCTAAATTAACTCATTCGCCCGAATTAAATTCTAAATTTAATTCCGCATCGAAATCTTATTTCATATAATATATCGAATATATTATTTTATCGATTAATTCCAAATTAATCGTTCTCTCTCTTTAAATAATATTTTATCCCAGATAAAATATCTCCGTAATTAATCCCAGATTTATTTTCTCTCTATATTAATTAAACCCAAATTAATAATGTGCGAGTCATACGTCATCGGTGAATCTTCGGGAAGCGAACCATGAGATCTATGGATATGTTGGCAGTAAATCCGGTTGTCGGACTATTCGAACACGTACGTACCTAGTACTACGTTTTTACCGATTTACAAGACATGGTTGGCTTCTAGCAATCCACCGTGCCTACCCAATTCTCCAGAAATATTCTTAAAGGAATATGTTATCTATATAAGGCGTAGTATACAGCGTATTGCGTATTGCGATCCAGTATCGGATGTCACGTGCTAGGCCTGGGGCTGGAATTGTATCTGCCTCGTACGAAGCACATATCGGATTTCTAGTAACTAGTCTCTATAATTGGATAAACATGACCTAGTCATAATATCCTGATAGTTGAAGCATATAAGAGCACCAGTTATGTATCCTACGTGATCATCATCTCCATTATGACTGGAGTGATACTTCCATCTTGACATCACACCCAATACACTACGATTCTCAATATACCCAGAAGAGGCATACACAGAACCGGTTAAAGCCCTGGACGACCAAAAATAAAGTATATTGATTGTCGCAAGTATTAGCGGTGCAAGTCTCAGGTTAAGACCAAATACATCTACCATGTTTCGGACTTCCATAGACACACAGTCATACTACCATGGAATTCTGAGGGGTCTATCCAGAGCGAAGCTGTTTCCGTACCATCGGTAAACACAACCTCCTATTACACTTGCATGAGTATCCAATACCCAAATATATGAGAACTATGTCGTTATGCTCTCATAACACGCACAAGTGCAATATTAGTCTATTCCGCATTATCGATGTCCAATCTCGATAATACTCTGACTAGGGATGTTTTAATGATTAAAATTTGTGGATTGATACTGTCTCATATCATCTCAATCCAGAACTAATCATATGGACTTTTATCATTTATATATCCCGGTAATCTAATTACAAATGACGAAAGAGAAATTTCCTTTGTCACATAGTTAATTTGTACAACAACACCATGTTCTGTACAAATAGTGATGCTATGGGTCATAATTGTCCAACAGACACACCCTACAACCCTTTGGACACAATCAATTTCAAAGTGCCAAGAAACAAAAGGTACATGCTTTTTCTTTACTTCATTTTCTAGTTTTATATGAATATGCTAGTTTGATTCATATCCCATCTATGTGTTGTCATCTGAAGTACAGTAGTGGGAAAAAGTTTTATTTTTTCGCCCAAGTAGGCCCTAATCTCGTTCCTTGGGTATTCTCAATTGTGTGGTTGATGATTTGGTGATTAGAAAATATTGTTTTAGGGTTTGTTTGGAGTAGAGTAGTAGCAAGTGAAAACTATAAGCTTTTGATATCAACCTTACCCACCTGGTGTTTGATGAATTATCCCCAAAGAAAATTCTTGTATCAATTGAGAAGTTTGAGTGTGCGGTGTGGTGTGTAGACAATATTGGAGCCAATAGTGGTATTATGACCCAGAAGAAGAAACGAAATTCCTCATCCTCACTTACTTACGACCCCGACTGCTTTTGGAATGAGGAGGCGTTTCATAATTTCAATGCATTGATTTCAAAGAACCTAATTCGGGAGTGGGGAATTAGGGTCTCCATTACACATGATCCCGATATAGCACAAGAAATTCAAAATTAGGGATGAGAATAATTCACTAGACCCCATTCTGATACGGTTGTACCTATGGTCCGGGAATTTTATGCAAATTTGAAGGTGCGCCACGAGGGCATGAAGGTGCTTGTCATAGGTAAAATGGTACCGTTCGACCAACACACTATCAACATATTTTATCAGTTGCCAGACAATGACGAAGATGAGTACACTGCATATTTGGCGGAGGACCTTGATTATTAGGAGATCATAACTACCTTTATATAGAGAAAGTTCTAGTTGGAAAACAAATCAAGGAGTAGCAGTGCACTTTAACAAAACAGCCTTGGAGAAGTATGCTAAGGCTTGGTTTTTTTCCTTGTCGCTAAACTTATGACAGCTAGTCACACATCCCATGTGACCAAGGATCGTGTCGCTCTCACTTATGCAATTATCACTGGAAAATCTATTAATTTTGGGCGAATAATTCAAGACTCAATCTTTGATGCTGTAAGTGGTACGACTACACTTGGCCTTCCTCACCCATCTCTGATCACTGATTTATACCACAATACGGGGGTGACATGGGACAAGAGTGAAGATCTGCTAACTACCCAGGTTCTGATTGATGCAAGTATTCTTGCCCATTATAATAACAAGGACGTTGATGAAACACAAGATTCTGGTCCTTCCAAAGTGGGTAGTTCTTCATGAGGTACGAGTTCGGCCCGTCCTCGTCCATTGATGACTCATATATCTCATCTTACTTTGGGGGAATGACTATCCATACTTGAGAAAGAGACATAACATCACAGACAAGTAGAGCGTATTTTTAAAGAGCGGGTTGACAACTAAATGGCTTATTTTGGGGACTTTAATTATTTCTTGGTGGAAATGTTTCAGAACAGTAGGCTTAACTCAGGACCTAATGTAGTGTGTTTCCTATCACTGCCTATTTTTCCATCATATCCACCTGATGCGTCTAACGAGGATGATGATTGATGACGGTTGTCTCAGGTAAGTTCCTTCAACATAGATTTTCTTTATTTTGACCAGTTGGGGCACTGCTCGGTTTAAGTTTGGGAATGTTGTGTAATGTTTATTGTGTAGTGTTTATTGTATGGTGTTGCATGTGTTGTGTTGTATATTTATGTTGTTTTTTTGGTTTAGTTTCCTTTATTTCTGGTATGTAATTGTGTGAATTCAGTCTAAATATAATATATATATATATATATATATATATTCTTTAAAAAAAATTAAAAAAAATCACCACTTATAACCGACAAAGTGTGAAGCTACACATGGACGAGTATTAGGACCACCATGAGGAGAAAGGCTATCTTAAAGGGTAGGTGAGTGGGAAAAAAAGGCCATATCATATAGAGCTTAATGGGAAATATAGAGAAATTTTGAGATATCTAGGTTGGTTTGACCCATCAGATGCACATTTTTGAGACGAAATCACCAAGTTAGCTCATTTAAGATTCAAGATGTGACCAAACCTTAACACACACGCACATTGTGAGTCTGACTTAGATAAGTTATTCACGACTTTGGATATAAGTTGAATCATACACTTTGAAGGTTTCTTTGTTTTCATTACTAGGCATTTTCTGAGGACACTCCTTGCACCAGACATTCTGGGATTCTTGTCTTATTATTATTATCGTCATTTTTATATTTTTTCATGACTATATGTGCATGGTTATATGCGTTTGTGGGTGTCATCTCTGTAAGCCCTCACGAGACTATAACTCGTCCATTAGGGTCGCCTAGGGGTTTAAAGGCTTGTTGCATACGCTAAATGTAATAGTGATCCCTACGAAAGTGGCTTAGTTAACTTTATTGTTTTAGTTTATTTATTTTTTATTTTGTTTTTATTTAGTCTTTTGCTCTGGACTAGCAAAAGACTAAATATGTACACACTTATTCATGCATCATCAAGTTATTATTTTGTTAGATTCCATGTGATTTAATGTATTTTGGTGTTGTTTACTGTTTTATTGATAGACAACATTAGAGCATGGATTTGGAGCAATTGTACAGGTTTTAGGAGCTTATAGATGCATCAGAAGCACGCGAGAAAAGCGGGAAAAGCGGACACAAGCTAAAAATACTCATCTTCGGAAAAGCAGTGGTATCACGACGCCTATCATGCTTCACACAATTGTCCCGAGGGTTTGGCATTGTGACGCCAACTTATGGCGTCGCGACGCTGCAGTGAATTTTCAGAGACTTCAGAATAAGCAGTAGCACATGCGCAACAGGATTCCAGGGTTCCCTATAAATATAACACTACGTCCAAAACCTTAGAGAGGCTCATTAGACACAACAAAAGAGTTCAAAGTAAAAAAATTGATAGATTCTAATGAATAGATTGAAGAACAAGAGAATGAGACAAATGTGGTGAAGTCCGGAACTAAAAGGAATTTGATTCGGGTTTTACTCTTTATTTTTCTCCTTCAAACTTTTCTCATTATCATTATGTTATTGACTCAGATGTTGTTGTTCTTTAATATAGCCATGAACTAATTCTATTATTCTAGAGTATGATGTAACCTAATTCTTGAAACTATGTATTGATTGACAAATAATTTTTATGAAGTTTTCATTTAGTTTATTTATGTTTTCTTGTGCTTAATGCTTCCTATTTGCTGGACATAAATTGGATGATTGTATATTTGAAATCTATCACTCAGGAGAGCAGATTGTGAATAGGACCCATAAAATATAATCTTGGAAGTTATAGAGTTTGGGAGAATCTATAATTCTTTGAAAGTCGTTAATAAAGAATCACAAGGCATAATGAATTATTAATTATTAGATTTTTATAGGGATATCGAAGTCGGTAATTAATAATATTTCATTATTGCTAGGGAAAGGGAGTGAAATACACTAGGATTCTTGGCTTATAAACTTAGAAATTGAATAGTAGTTAATTTGGTATAACAAATGCATATTGGATAGCTAGGTAAAATCAGACTCTAGAATTCGTCTCGTAACTGATCTTGCAATAACAATAGTTTGGTTTCTTACTTTTTTTGTTTTTAATTTTCCATTTAATTTAAATTTAGATTGTGTTTCTAGATAATGCTAGGGTTAGTAATTATAGTGCTTAGTGAAAATTAGATTCCAATCCATGTGGGGTCGACACTCATACTTATCAACTACTAAAACTTGACACCGTACACTTGTTGTACGATATAAAATATCACAACAATAAAAAATGGTATTCTGATTACTTGTAAAGAATCGTGGACATGTCGACATGAGATGTGCACCTCGGAAACATGACGATGCAATCTATGTTTCCTAAGGACAACTTGAATAGACTACAACAGAGGGATTGTTAAACATATGTAATGATCTCGACTTGTATAGTTCAGAAATTTTGTTTGTGTTCTTCGCGAATTTGGAGGTGGCCGAATTATGTACATATAAGCTAGGCTTATATGATGAACATGTCTGGACTTAGAAGGTCTCATAATATGAAGTGTACTCGTTGAGCACTTGGGTAGCCGATAATTTTTTATAATAAATCATATTTTATATTATAATTATCAACTAAATTTATTAAGTATTATTTGATAACATTAATTATTTACTTTGACCCAATTAGATTAATTATATTAATCCAAAATCACACAAGGGCTTTGTTGTAATTTCAAAAATATCTCTACCATTTAAGGATATTTTAGTAATTATAAATATGTAATAATATGTGTATTTGGCTTGATTTAATTGGATTAAATCAAAGTGGTAGGCATTCAACTAATCCATTAATTAAATTTTGTCTTGATTTAATTGGAATAAATAAAAGTGGTAGACAAATGTGATTAGTCACATCTAATTATAAATATTTGGACAAATTGGATTAAGCCCACATAAAAGTTGATTAGAACCTTTAATAATTAAAAACTTCATAAGTTTTAATAAAAGGCAAGCTTGAGCAAGTTTTTAATCAAGGCAAAGTAAGCTAAAACCAACATTAAGCAAAAGAAAAAAATATTAGCCTAAGTAAAGTTTTTGTGGGAGAAGCTTTGAAAGTTATCTACAACAACAAGGAGAAGAAGATTGGATCTTAATATCAAGTTTGCTAGCTTCGGAAGTTATCTATAACAACAATGAGAAGAATATATGATCTTCGAATCAAGCTTGCTAGCTTTAGAAGTTTTCTACAACATTTCAACAAAGAGACGATTGGATTTTGGAATCAAGTTTTTTCTATGTTTTCATTAGTGAGTTGTTATCATTAATGAAACATATAATTATGTATTATGTACTAGATACATAAATAACATAGCTTGTTGTTGAAATTAGGCTAATGAATTGTGTATGGTGACCGGTGCGTAATCACACGCGTATAATGCAAGCGCATGTATCGTTCATGTAGTATAAAAAAATCGATCCCACGAGGACTTAATTCCTACTGTTGTTATTAATTATTGATACTATTTATTTACAAGTATCTAATTAAGGGATAAAAGAATGATTGCTTTTGGTTGGTTGACTGTGGATTTCCTTAAATAAAATAAATAAATAAAAATACTAAGAAAAAAATAAAAGACACAAAGATCTAGGGTTGTGATTCCACACAATATTATCCTAAAGATGAATTGATTCTCTTATATATGTGTAATAAGTCAGTTTACTAACCTGGAACACGAAGATATGCAAAGGCCTCTATCGATGGTCAGACGCAAATACCCAAATAACCCAATTAATCATATGTCTATGTTAACAAAGTTACCTGAATTCATTAAGTTCAAGTTTCAAAAGTGGCTACCCCCGCCCGACAGGTATATGTCTATCATGTAAGGAAATCTATTAAAGGGTTATCTATCCTCAAGGAATATCGTGAGCTATTGAATCTAAGGCTGAAACCTAAAATCCTTTCGTCAAGTTCATTTTCAGTTTACCAAATCAATCTTATTAATGGCCAATTAACAAGAAGCATTAAGCTTAAGACTCAATAAACAAACTAAAGAATTACCCATAAAAAAAATCAATTATTAAATGTGTGGATATTGTGTTTCATCACTTCCCTAAAATAAAAATAAAATGTTGGGGGTTAGGGGTTCCACCTTTACTAATTCTAATTTAGAAATCTCTCTTATTATAATATAGAAATTATCAGTGATATTACCAACCGACCATGCATGGGGTATCCTGATTAAGTCGGATTTTCAATTAAGTCCAACCGACCATAAATTCGGTGTTATCATTTGTCCATAAACCAGCCATATAGGCGGTAATCATCTATCACTTAAAGATCGGTCATATAGGCGGTGTCAAATTATGTCAAATAACTAAAACCAGCCATTAAAGCGGTAATCCTTTAATTTAAATTATAATTTCCATATTATAATTAAGGAGATTGATCTAAACTAAAATAATAAAAACTTCACCCTTCCCCCAGCGGAAATTTAACTACTAAACATAAAAGAAAAAAAAGAAAAGAAACTACTACTATTACTGAAAATAAAAATACATTAATTAAATTACAAAAAATAAACAAACAAGATGCAATCCTTAAATTCCTTACAAAAACCTAAGGAAAGCATGAGAATTACAAATGAAATGGTTTGGTATTTATAGGAAAATCTAAAGGCTTCCACCAATTGTTCCACCAAACACTCCACTAAACACTCCACAAAATCCTCCACCAAACATGCCACAAGACACTCCACCAAACATAGAAGCATGTTTTGTGGAAGTTTGACAATTGTAAATTATCATTTTGCATTTTTTTTATTTTTGATAATGACTTTAGTAATTACACAAAATACACTAGATTATTCGTTAATTTCGGTCTTGAAAACTTCGGAATTCGAAAATATTTATAACTTCAAAGTTGTAGATTTTTTAGTCTTCTTTAATCTACAACTTGAATCAGCTCAATTGGATATTGGATGAAAAAGTTATCAAAAAACTATTTAGTGTTTTTATGTTTTTAATTTTATTAAACAGGTGAAATTGGTGTGAGATAGCTGTGTAAGGAATTTCCAGTCAGTTTACTAACCTGGAACACGAAGATATGCAAAGGCCTCTATCGATGGTCAGACGCAAATACCCAAATAACCCAATTAATCATATGTCTATGTTAACAAAGTTACCTGAATTCATTAAGTTCAAGTTTCAAAAGTGGCTACCCCCGCCCGACAGGTATATGTCTATCATGTAAGGAAATCTATTAAAGGGTTATCTATCCTCAAGGAATATCGTGAGCTATTGAATCTAAGGCTGAAACCTAAAATCCTTTCGTCAAGTTCATTTTCAGTTTACCAAATCAATCTTATTAATGGCCAATTAACAAGAAGCATTAAGCTTAAGACTCAATAACAAACTAAAGAATTACCCATAAAAAAAATCAATTATTAAATGTGTAGATATTGTGTTTCATCACTTCCCTAGAATAAAAATAAAATGTTGGGGGTTAGGGGTTCCACCTTTACTAATTCTAATTTAGAAATCTATCTTATTATAATATAGAAATTATCAGTGATATTACCAACCGACCATGCATGGGGTATCCTGATTAAGTCGGATTTTCAATTAAGTCCAACCGACCATAAATTCGGTGTTATCATTTGTCCATAAACCAGCCATATAGGCGGTAATCATCTATCACTTAAAGATCGGTCATATAGGCGGTGTCAAATTATGTCAAATAACTAAAACCAGCCATTAAGGCGGTAATCCTTTAATTTAAATTATAATTTCCATATTATAATTAAGGGAGATTGATCTAAACTAAAATAATAAAAACTTCACCCTTCCCCCAGCGGAAATTTAACTACTAAACATAAAAGAAAATAAAAGAAAAGAAACTACTACTATTACTGAAAATAAAAATACATTAATTAAATTACAAAAAATAAACAAACAAGATGCAATCCTTAAATTCCTTACAAAAACCTAAGGAAAGCATGAGAATTACAAATGAAATGGTTTGATATTTATAGGAAAATCTAAAGGCTTCCACCAATTGTTCCACCAAACACTCCACTAAACACTCCACAAAATCCTCCACCAAACATAGAAGCATGTTTTGTGGAAGTTTGACAATTGTAAATTATCATTTTGCATTTTTTTTATTTTTGATAATGACTTTAGTAATTACACAAAATACACTAGATTATTCGTTAATTTCGGTCTTGAAAACTTCGGAATTCGAAAATATTTATAACTTCAAAGTTGTAGATTTTTTAGTCTTCTTTAATCTACAACTTGAATCAGCTCAATTGGATATTGGATGAAAAAGTTATCAAAAAACTATTTAGTGTTTTTGTGTTTTTAATTTTATTAATCAGGTGAAATTGGTGTGAGATAGCTGTGTAAGGAATTTCCACTCCTGAGACGTATCTCAACCTATTTCGGAACAAGTTAATTTTTATTTATTTCCTTTTGAATTATTTAATTTTATTAATTCTCCATAAAACTGATTAAAATAAATGTTCATATTCTCAGTTGACAGGTATTATCAACATACATGGTAACATACGGACATGAGAAGTAATTGACGAGTTTGTAATATTCAGTGCTCTAGTTTAATTGGAGGAAACATCTAAAAAAAAAGATGGGATAAAAAAAAGAAAAAATTTGAAAAAAATGTGAAAAAAACGTCTGAGATCCGAGTTATTAAGTTGTAGGGGTGTCTTAACACCTAGTGCCCTAAAGCCAACTGGTTTAGGAGTCACTGACCCAAAGCTCGCTACAAGGATCAAAGATGTTGCAAAAATATATTTATGTCTGAGATTCGAGTAATTAAGTCTGTAGGGGTGTCTTAACACCTGGTGCCCTAAAGCCAACTGGTTTGGGAGTCACTGGCCTAAAGCTCGCTACATGGATGGAAGATATTGTATATAAATAAAGAAAAAAAAGAAAAACAATTATTCCATTGCTACAAAAAAGTGTGAATTCTGATAAAACTTTAGGACAAAAATATTACTCTCTTTTCAACTACACTTGTGACTATTGTAGGCAAAATGAGTTGATTAATATTTTGTTGGCTGTGTATATGGAGAATGGTAAAAATAATCAGAGAATTTAATTATTCGGTAATTTAGAAAGAAAGAAAACAACTACTAACTTGGAGTAGAAGTTTCACCTGTTTAGTCAATAACTTCTTTATTCTTTTTTCTCTTGTCTTTTTGCTTTTGTGTGCATTAGTTTTACTATCTTTTTACTTTTATCAAACGTTTGTGGGTATCGTTGTTGTAAACCCTCACGAGACTACAACTTGTCCACTATGGACACCTAGGGGTTTAAAGGCTTGTTGTATACGCTAAATGAAACCGTGATCCCTATGAAATTGGCTTATTTTAATTTCTATTATTTATTTTATTTTATTTTATTGTTTTGCTCGAGGACTAGCAAAATGTTAGGTTTGGGGGTGTGATGAGCGGAAAATATATCACATTTTACAACCCATTTTACCTAATATTTTGTTTAGTTTATCGGGTTTGATGAACGTTTTGATGTGTTTTAGTTTATTTTGCAGATAAAATAAAATTATGACTTAATAGAATCAACTCGGGGCTAAAATGATGAAATCCGGAGCAAAAAGAGGCAAAAACGAAAATTTACTGTACGCGTCAGGAAGTGCAGTTCTAAATTCCAGTTTTGTGCAAGTTTGGTATTTTAACCATAAATTTTTCATCCGATATCCAATTGAGCTGATTCAAGTTGCAGATTAAAGAAGACTAAAAAATCTACAACTTTGAAGATTTAAATATTTTTGAATTCGGAAGTTTTCAAGACCGAACTTAATGAATAATCCAGTGTATTTTGTGTAATTACTAAAGTCATTATCAAAAATTAAAAAAAAAAATTGGAAAATGACAATTTACAATTGTCAACTTCCACAAAACATACTTGCATGTTTGGTGTAGTGTTTTTTGGAGTGTCTTCTTGCATGTTTGGTGGAGTGTTTGGTGGAGGATTTTGTGGAGTGTTTAATGGAGTGTTTGATGAAGCAATTGGTGGAGAAATTGGTGGAAGCCTTTAGATTTTCCTATAAATACCAAGTCATTTCATTTGTAATTCTCATGCTTTCCTTAGGTTTTTGTAAGGAATTTAAGGATTGCATCTTGTTTGTTTATTTTTTGTAATTTAATTTATGCATTTTTATTTTCAGTAATAGTAGTAGTTTCTTTTCTTTTCTTTTCTTTTATGTTTAGTAGTTAAATTTTCGCTGGGGGAAGGGTGAAGCTTTTATTATTTTAGTTTAGATCAATCTCCCTTAATTATAATATGGAAATTATAATTTAAATTAAATGATTACCACCTTAATGGCTGGTTTTAGTTATTTGACATAATATGACACCGCCTATATGGTCGGTCTTTAGGTGACAGATGATTACCGCCTATATGGCTGGTTTATGGACAAATGATAACACTGCCTTTATGGTCGGTTGGACTTAATTGAAAATCTGACTTAATCAGGATACCGCCTGCATTGTCGGTTGGTAATATCACTGATAATTTCTATATTATAATAAGAGAGATTTCTAAATTAGAATTAGTAAAGGTGGAACCCCTAACCCCCAGTATTTTATTTTTATTCTAGGGAAGTGATGAAACACAATATCCACACATTTAATAATTGATTTTTTTTATGGGTAATTCTTTAGTTTGTTTATTGAGTCTTAAGCTTAATGCTTCTTGTTAATTGGCCATTAATAAGATTGATTTGGTAAACTTAAAATGAACTTGACGAAGGGATTTTAGGTTTCAGCCTTAGAATCAATAGCCCACGATCTTCCTTGAGGATAGATAACCCTTTCATAGATTTCCTTACATGATAGACATATATCTGTCGGGCGGGGGTAGCCACTTTTGGAACTTGAACTTAATGAATTCAGGTAACTTTGTTAACATAGACATATGATTAATTGGGTTATTTGGGTATTTGCGTCTGACCATCGACATGGGCTTTTGCATATCTTCGTGTTCCAGGTCAGCAAACTGACTTATTACACATATATAAGAGAATCAATTCATCTTTAGGATAATATTGTGTGGAATCACAACCCTATATCTTTGTGTCCTTTATTTATTTTTCTTAGTATTTTCTTTTATTTATTTTAATTAAGGAAATCCACATTCAACCAACCAAAAGCAATCATTCTCTTCTCCCTTAATTAGATACATTTGAAATAAATAGTATCAATAATTAATAACAACAGTAGGAATTAAGTCCTCGTGGGATCGATATTTTTATACTATTGAATGATACATGCGCTTGCGTTATACGCGTGTGATTACGCACCAGTCAAGTTTTTGAAGAAAAAAATCGTCGAGCAAAACAATAAAATAAAATAAAATAAATAACAGAAATTAAACTAAGCCACTTTCGTAGGGATCACGGTTGCATTTAGCGTATACAACAAGCCTTTAAACCCCTAGGTATCCCTAGTGGACGAGTTGTAGTCTCGTGAGGGTTTACATCAATGATACCCATAAACGTTTGATAAAAGTAAAAAGATAGTAAAACTAATGCACACAAAAGCAAAAAGACAAGAGAAAAGAGAATAAAGAAGTTAGTGACTGAACAGGTGAAACTTCTACTCCAAGTTAGTAGTTGTTTTCTTTCTCTCTAAATTACCGAATAATTAAATTATCCGATTATTTTTACCATTCTCCATATACACAGCCAACAAAATATTAATCAACTCATTTTGCCCACAATAGTCACAAGTGTAGTTGAAAAGAGAGTAATATTTTTGTCCTAAAGTTTTATCATAATTCACACTTTTTTGTAGCAATGGAATAATTTTTTTTCTTTTTTTTATTTTTTTATATATAATATCTTCCATCCATATAGCGAGCTTTAGGCCAGTGGCTCCCAAACCAGTTGGCTTTAGGGGACCAAGTGTTAAGACACCCCTACGGACTTAATTACTCGAATCTCAGACATAAATATATTTTTGCAACATCTTTGATCCATGTAGCGAGCTTTAGGTCAGTGACTCCCAAACCTATTGGCTTTAGGGCACTAGGTGTTAAGACACCCCTACGGAATTAATAACTCGGATCTCAGACGTTTTTTTTTTCCATTTTTTTTCTTTTTTTCTTTTTTTTATCCCATCGCTTTTTTTTTTAGATGCTTCCTCGAATTAAACTATAGCACTGAATATTAAAAACTCATCAATTACTTCTCATGTCCGTATGTTACCATGCATGTTGATAATACCTGTCAACTGAGCATATGAACTTCTATTTTAGTCAATTTTATGGAGAATTCATAAATTAAATAATTCAAAAGGAAATAAATAAAAATTAACTTGTTCCGAAATAGGTTGAGATACGTCTCAAGAGTGGAAATTCAAAACAATTTCACCTGATTAATGAAATTAAAAACACTAAAACACTAAATATTTGTTTTTGATTTTTTGTAAAAATTTTCAATTTTTTTGTATTTTTCGAAAAACATTTGGACTAAAACTCACAAAATAAACAAGATATTAATCAATTATTCCCTTCCTAAACCTAAATGAGACATTGTCCCCAATGTCTTAAACATTAGAATAAGAGTTTAGAAGATCAAACCTGGTTAACTGAAATTCTACGAAAAAAATTACCGATTAAGATCTATTTCCAATTTACGCTTCTTACCACGATCGCTATCTGACCAGTTCAACTTGGAAAGAACAGGATCGATTTTTGGTTCAAAGGCTAAGATTTGGTCAATTAATTCCTCGGCCTTTGTTGCAGTCAGGAAAATATCTTGTATTGATTTTTGACAAACTCATGTCTTTTGGCTTCCGCAAGAAATACAAACAGAAAATTGAAAAAATGATCAATGTTGAGTAATCCAATGGGCTTCCGATGAATGTTCAAGTGCGCCCATGATGCCACTGTGAATATTTCCTCAAACGTTCTGAGCCCACCTGGTAAAACAATAAATGCATCAGCAGTATTGACCATTTCAAGGAGTTGTTTAGACATCCCCGAGACAATGCGTTCATCTTCATTTGTTTTTTCGATTATGTGTTCGTCCGCCAAAGTTTTTTGAATGATTCCCAAAACGTGACCGCCACCCTCCTAAACGGCTTTTGAAATGCTTCCCATCAATCCAAGATTTCCACCGCCATTTACTAGGTGCATATTTCGTTCTGC
Source organism: Zanthoxylum bungeanum (assembly GCA_019454045.1). Taxonomy (NCBI): domain Eukaryota; kingdom Viridiplantae; phylum Streptophyta; class Magnoliopsida; order Sapindales; family Rutaceae; genus Zanthoxylum; species Zanthoxylum bungeanum. The sequence goes on along the minus strand of SKCR01027508.1, from coordinate 233,454 downwards.
TATGACTCTCCCCAATTCCTTTGCAACCTCAATGAACTCTGGTTTATTACCAGAGTTGGATCCACAGAAAACACAAATTCGTTTGACTCACTGCTGTGAAGTTGCTTCCATTTTCTCTCTCTTATTTGGATGTATATATGGATGTGTCGAAGAGAGAAATGTATAGCTAAATTTATAGAACCTGAAAATGGGTGAGTAATAGTTGCACTAGTATCTGCCAAATGACAATTATTAGTTGAACGTTAAAATAAATCATGAAAAGTCAAAAAGTTTAGATCTTGTCGGCGAAAATAAAGGAAATAAAAATAGAAAAGAAAATCAAAGCAATTATTAAGGCAACGGAATTGTGTACGCAATACGCCACTCGTTTGGTATATAAACCCATCAGGATGCATCTCAAGAATTCATTCTTTACTCAGCCATCACAAATGAATTAGCTTTCTTCTTTATGATTGCCAAACATTATTCCTTCTGTCTTAAAATGCTCCGTTTGTGCTTTTCCCTACAAAAATATCACACAATATTAAAAACTCTATAACATGTATACATAAAATATGGAAACAAAATTTACAACAAATTGCATGGGTTGCCTCCCTGCTAGCGTTAAATTTTTCATCTTCAGCCAAACGTGACTGAAATCTATTTATCAATGAGGTTTCAGCGTGGTTTTGGATGTCTGATTAAAGACAATCCCATGAGCGTTGCTTTTGAAGGGTCTATTCCAACTGTAAAGTGGCAAAAGGAATTTTGTCTCATTCAGTGCTCGTGGCGCCTTTTTAAACTTTATCGCTCCAGCAGTTCCTGAAAAGAAAGAAAGAAAATCAAAAGGTCTCGTATGGTGCTTGACTTGGAATGGAAGTTCCATTCTGTCAAGCTTTTGGGCGATATATTTAATTTGTACTACCCAAAACAATGATGTTTCTCTTAAATGCTCAAGTTCTTCCATTTCGTCTGTCATTTGCTCCTCCATTTGCTCTGCTTCTTCCTCCACCTTTTCTTCACAAAAGTATTTTAAAATTTCCTTGTTCAACTTTTCATCTATCATCTGTGAAATGCATGCATCATAATTGTCAACCTGAGGATAGAAAGATGTGTCTGATTTTAGGTCTTCATCCTCTGAGGTTGATGTGACTGGCTCAGATAGATCTTCTTCAAACATTTGTGCAATGAATGCTTCAAGATCTTCAACTAGAGGATGTAAAGATGTCTCTGTCTGTAATCTTTTATCCTCTGTGGTTGGTATGGGTAGTTCTTCTTCAAACATCATTGCAATACATGCTCCTATATCTTCATTTTGAGGATACAAAATTTCATCCTCAATTGTTGATGCAGTTGGTACAAACAACTCAGCTTCTTCATCCTATTCAGAGTCTGAATAATAAAAATCAAACAGAGACTTTGCTGGTTTGGGCTCCTGAACTGATACCTCTGGTTATTGATACTGCTCAACCTCTTCCTCAGTTAAAGTGTCATCGTGAAATGTTTGGTACTCAAAGGCTTCATCAGTGTCATCTAAAAATGCTCATTGAGGTATGTAGCTCTGATTTTCTGTTAATTGTCTCATTTGTTCTGTCAGACTCTAAATGGATGCTGATTGTCTCTGAATACTTTCGAATTGATTTTGGACTGATTCAAGCATTGTATCCAACTTTTCATCTTGCTTCTTGAACCAATCTTTGATAATGTCAATAATCTGATCTTCCTCTGATGGTTCTAGTTCTTGATGAATATCAAAGGTGGATGGTGGATAAGATGGAAAGTATGATGGTTCTTCGTACCTTGAATGATTCCAATAATTCTGCCACTCTGAAAGGTATGTACATTGATCACTCGAGTGGTTACCATCACATATTACACATCTCCCCATTTCGTTCTGTTGAGCAAATGTAGAATTGATTGGTTCTGACATCCAGTGATAATTGTTGGGCTGGACAACAGGCCTCAGAAAATCGGATTGTTGCTCCCTGAATTAGGGTGTATTTTCTTCTAGTAAAGCTCGTAATCTTTCAATATCCCAATAGTATTCCATTGTTCAACCACTTGAAATAAAAGAAAGAAATAAAAATTACAAATAAAAATAAAGAAAATTAGATACAAGTAAATTAGATAGCTTCAAAATTAATAACTCAAGAAAAAATAAGTCCCCGGCAACGGCGCCAAAAACTTGACCGGTGCGTAATCACACGTGTATAACGCAAGCGCACGTATCGTTCAAGTAGTATAAAAATATTGATCCCACGAGGACTTAATTCCTACTGTTGTTATTAATTATTGATACTATTTATTTACAAGTATCTAATTAAGAGAGAAGAGAATGATTGCTTTTGGTTGGTTGAATGTTGATTTCCTTAAATAAAATAAACAAAAGAAAATATTAAGAAAAATAAATAAAAGACATAAATATCTAGGGTTGTGATTCCACATAATATTATCCTAAAGATGAATTGATTCTCTTATATATGTGTAATAAGTCAGTTTGCTAACCTGGAACACGAAGATATGCAAAAGCCTCTGTCGATGGTCAGACACAAATACCCAAATAACCCAATTAATCATATGTCTATGTTAACAAAGTTACCTGAATTCATTAAGTTCAAGTTCCAAAATTCATTGCTAACCTGGAACACGAAGATATTGCACTTGTGCGTGTTCTGAGGGCATAACGGCATAGTTCTTATATATTTGGGTATAGGAATACTCATGCAAGTGTAATAGGAGGTTGTGATTTACCGATGGTACGGGAAACAGCTTCGCTCTTGATAGACCCCCTCGGAATTCCATTGGTAGTATAACTATATGTCTATGGAAATCCAAAATCAGGGTAGGTGTATTTGGTCTTAACCTGAGACTTGCACCGCTAACACTTGCGACAATCAATATACTTTGGTTGCGGTCGTCCAGGGCTTTAACAGGTTCTGTGTACACCAATGCTGGGTATATTGAGAATCGTAGTGTGTTGGGTGTGATGTCAAGACGGAAGTGTCATTCCAGTCATATGGAGATGATGGTCACGTAGGATACGGTACTAGTACTCTTAAGTACTGCAGTCATCGGGATAAAATGGCAAGGTCATGTTTATCCGATTATAGAGACTAGTTACCAGACATCCGACATGTGCTTCGTACGGGGCAGACACAATTCCAGCCCCAGGTCTAGCACGTGATCATCCGATACTGGACAGAAATACGCAATACTAAGTATACTACGCCTGATATAGATCATTTATTCCTATAAGGATATTTCCGGAGAATTGGGTAGGCATGGCGCTTTGCTAGAGGCCAACCTTGTCTTCTAAATTGGTATAAACGTAGTACGAGGTACTTACGTGTTCGGATAGTCCGACGACCGAATTTACTGCCAACATATCTGGGGATCTCATGGGTCGCTTCCTAAAGATTCACCGATGACGTATGACTCGCACTCTAAATTAATCTGGGATTAATTAGAAGAGAGAGAAAATTAATCTGGGATTAATTGCGGAGATATTTTATCTGGCATAAAATATCATTAAAAGAGAGATAACGGTTAATTTGGAATTAATCAATTAATTAATATATTTGATATATTAAACGAAATTGGATTTCGACGCGAAATTAAAATTAGATTTTAATTCGGGCGAACGAATTAATTTAGAATTAATTCGTTAGCGATGTGAATAGTGATTTCGCCAGGCATAATCATTTAATTACGTCGCGACGGAAAATTTGTTAATTTGGAATTAGCAAACCCAAGCCCGAGATTATTTGCGGGCGCATTCGCATTTCGAATTCGAGTGCGGCACGCAAGTCAAATCAAGCGTCAAATCGCTAGTCACTTCTAGCGTCACATCAAGCGTCAAATCATGTCACTTTGAGTGATGTGACCATTGATTGATTGATGGTAGTTGTTGGAGTTGTTGGAAAGCTTTACCATTTGACTTTTTGAAAGCCAAAAAGTGGTAAATCACTTTATTATTTTTGGAAAATATATAAGTGTATTTGATACACAAAATCCATACAACTTACACAAATTCTCTCTCACTTCATCTCTTTCTTCTTCCACGCCCAAGGGGCAAAACTTCACTGGTTTTCTGTTAAAACCGTGAGAGTGGGAAGCATGAGTGTGTGACTTTTGTGGCAAAATCACAAGAGCTAGCACTCCGAGAGACATGCGAAGGTGATAGGGAAGTCCACCCATGAGCCGGGAATCGTTCGACGAAGCTTGGATCTTGGATTCTTGAAGCTTGAAGCCGAAACCAGTGAGCTTGGAGCAGTCCACTGCCGTTAGCTGCAGTGAGCAGAATTTGAAGTTTCGTTCGTTGTCGCGCCGCTCAACCGATCGATGTGAGTATTCCGCAACTTCGTTGATTTGTATTCGCACTTGAATCATGTTTGTTTATGATCTTGGGACCTTAATAGAAACCAACAATGGTATCAGAGCAAGGTTAAAGCATGAAATTTTTAGGGCATAAAATTTGGGTAAAATGTTTTCAAGCATGATTTGGTTGAATTGGATGATGAGTATGCTTAAAACATGTTGAATTTAAGTTTGATTGGATCAATTTCATGAAATTGGATTGGATCATTTTTTGCCCAAAATTTGGTGTTGGCCGAAGTTATGCCCTATTTGATGTCTTGGAATTTTGATTTTTAATTCATTGGATGTGTTGGAAATCAATTGGAATGTTGATTTAATTGGATTGGATTCAATTGGATTGGATTTGAATTTGAACACAAAATCCTCCTAATTGCCGAGACTTCAAGTGCATGTATTGGGTTTGATTTTAATTAAATTGTGTTGGAGATGATTTAATATTAATGAGCATGATTAATTGGGTATATTGGTGTTTTAGAAATGTTAATTTGGGTAATTAATCATGTTATACACTTTGGTAATTAAATTGGGAATTTGGAATTTTATGATTTAATTATTTTGGGCCTATTTTATGAAATTGGGCTTAAGTGTTGTAAATGGGCTTATTGCGCTTTGTTGTACAAAGTTGGGTTTAGGCAAAATTGGTTGGATCCAATTGGGCCTAAAACCGCATCCATAAAGCCCAAATGCGACTTAATGGACCTTTAAAGTTTAATTGGGCCTAATGGGCCAAGATTGATTTCTAGGCTTATGGCGTAACTCCCGGATTGGATTTTGGTTATTCGGTTTGATCCGAGATGACCAAAAGTCCACGCCTTAAGAAATTAATTAAAAGCCCATTGGACTTTAATTGAATTGACGTTGGACGTTAATCGGGCTTTGAGACCCGTAACGATTAAATTTGGAATTTAAGTCATAAAAGGTTTATTAATAATGTGTAGTATTTAATTTGGAATTAAATAGCGAATTAGAATTGAATGCATATTAAATTGGATTTAATGATGTAGTTTAATTTAATTCGAGAATTCGTACTTTGAGTACTTATTCGCAAAACGAGTTTGACTCGAGCAAAATCAAATCGTTGTTTGAACATTGGATGATCACTAATTATCAGATTAATTAATTTGATTAGATTGATTGATAACATGCTTGTGTGAATACATGGTTGCGATGCATGAATAGTGTATATCGGATGGATATTAGATGGGTGGGACAATTTTAGAAATTGTTGTAATAAATTTGATTTATTAATTGGACCTGCGTGTCCAGCCTTATACCTCATATTCTTTGTATTCTCTTCTCACCTATTCCCCTCAATGTAAATTAGGTTTCTTTAGAAGTGTAGTGTAACGGGTAGAAGTAATACATGTGCTAGAGGGAGAGAGAAAATGAGAGATTTGATCTAGGATCAATGTGTAAAGTATTCATCCGCATATCATTATTATTTTACATACGCACTTTATTATGTGTTTAGAATGCATGTTTAAGGGTGTATGATGATGAGACCTTAACAAAGATAATAAATTGGTTGCCAATTTGCACTCGAAAAATCCTCGCAAAATATTAAGCGTTTTTCCTTCCATTGAGTGATTCTCACTCAAGATCCGAGACTGGCATTGGCTTATTGGCCAAAGTCAAGGCTTTTTTCCGTCGAGGATGTGTTTGAATCACGAAGGCTTTGTTCCATATTGGTGTCTTGTCCAAGTTGTGGTTTGTTGGCCAAAGTCAAGACCAGTTCTTTTCCATCGACATTGATTACGAAGCTTTCCATGGTCAATGGGTCGCGTTTGACTGGGATCACTAAGTTTGTTGTGCCAAAGCCAAGGCTTAGTTGATTCAGAGGAAAAAGGTTAGGTAATACATTGGATGTATTGGCATATATAAGATATATGTTTCGGACTTGGATGTCCCCCTACCGGATCTAGGAATTGGATTGGATCCAATCGATCTTAGAGATCTACCTAGTTAATTATCATACAATTTGTTGGCCAAAGTCAAGATTGTGTGATATTTAACGGGATCCTAGCCCACTAGGAAACACGGTTTCCCGAGTACTCGACAGAGGGTTAGAGGCTCACCGAAAAATAGTGGGAGGCAAGAATTGAATTTGCAATATTCGTTTAATTACTTGCCATACGCTCTCATTCAAATATCATTCGTTAAATAAATTAAATGTTAGTTGGACTAATATTTAAATGTTGTTTTTAATAAATAGTTGGACTATATTCAAACTATTCATTTATAGTTGATTTTATAATTGGATTATAGTAATCAATATAATTGATTTTAATCTATTAAATTATAGTTGATTAAATAGTTGGACTATTGTAATCATTATAATAAATAGTACCTAAATCATTGATTAAATAGTTGGACTATTAGAATCAAGATAAAATTGAAAGATTGACATTTAAAACATAATCCTGAGGAAAATGTATTTAAATGGTTTAATTTTCAAAATTGGGAATAAATTTCAGGATGGTCCTGGAAAATAATAAGTTACTTTATTTAATAAAATAACATATTATGCCTAAGCGCGAAGTTAAGCAAATAGTAGAGCATAATCTTTGGAAGATTTATGTAATGATAACTTTAGTGCTTAATCCATTAAGCTTGTCGCAGTAGACTCCTTAATTTCTGAATCAGAACTAAGGATTAGGTCCTTAAAGTATGATAATGAAATTGAATGATCTTCAAAGAATCTATCCTTAGAATCTTAGAAGTACTAAATTGCAATACTTAACTCTTGGAGAGTTAATGACTATTCTCAAAGAGATAAAGTCAAGGTTTGAATTAGGCAAGTAGCGCAAGGCGCACCTTACTTCGATATTCTAGAAGGCCAAGGCTTGGCCAAAGGCTTCGGGAGTGTTGAAAAGGGCAAAGGCAAAATCATTATAATCTTCTAGGAAGATAAATGACATATCCTAAAATGTCTGCTAAAATGTGGCAAACGGGATCACGGAAGCGTGACTGCCGTTTGGACAAAGCAGACATGAAGGAATTGAAGACTGGGCAAGGCTCTGACTTCAAATGTGTTTGTCATATTATGTTCACTACTAGTATTAAAATTGGATTTTAGATACTTAGTGTGGTACATAAATATATATTGATGTTCAGAATCTGTTTTGAACATGATACTGACTTCAATCGAGATTAATCTGCGAATTTGAAACAGGACGAAAGTCGCTGTTTTAACCGTAGATACCTAAGTTTAGGAACTACCTTCGGGTGTGTACTTAAATTAGGGAACTGTTATAATGTAACTAGTTTAACTAGAAACATTATCTCTATATCAGTGTTTAATCTGTTGCAGATTGACCTTTATATTCTAGAACACTAAAGTGTTTTATTATATAAGGATGATATTGAGATAAACACATTAGATGTGAATAACAGAATTTATATTTTGAATATAAATAAATCTCAAAATATGTAACATGACAAACAAACAGCTCAAACTGATTTGATCAGATGAAACTAATTGTGGCATTGTTGTTTGGGACACAATCAAACAAGACTCGTATATCCACGCTTTTGAAGAGTGGATACTAGGACTAATTTGATTCCATTCAAATAAAGTCTACGAATCTAGTTTATTGGGCAATGTGCCTATAACACCTTTACTTGGTAAAAGTGTAACTGCCACCGATCTGTTAGCCCTAGTTCATAGTGAAGCAAATGGGCCCATATCTAGCTAGGCTAGAAGTGGATATGAATATTTCGTGACCTATACGGATGTGGCATCGCGTTATGGTTATGTGTTTCTTTTGAAGAACACAAATCGGAAACTTTTATAGTTTCGACGCGAAATAGACAAACAGATCGGCTAAAGTATTAAACTGTCACGGTAAGACCGTAATGGAAAATACTTAAGCAATAAATTTCTAATATACTTGAAAGAGTATAGTATTCTTTCAATGAGGACTCCTCCCGGAACACGTCAAGTTGACGGTGTGTCTGAACTGAGTAACCGAATTTTGTTGGACATGATAAGGTTAATCATGAGTCACTCTGAGCTACCATTTCCTTCAACGGATAAGCATAAACAGTGCAAGAACTTATTTAGAATAACGTTCCATAAAAATCTGTTTGACAGATATCATATTAGATATGAACAGGAACGAAACTGGGTTTCACATTCCTGATAATTTGGGTATGCTAGGCATACGTTTGGATGATACCAAACTAAAACCCAAATTGGATAAGTGCCAATTGTAGGTTATCCTATGGATACCAAAGTATAGAACTTATACAACTCACAAGAGAACAATTAGATTGTTGCTCGCCATGCGGTTTTCCTAAGAGGAATACCGATATGCAGTGGTAAGTGGGAGGATAGTAAAACTCGATGAAAATCGGAGTAATACTGTTCAAGGCACCGATTCCTAAAAGAACATAAATAGTTCATCAATGATGAAACTATTACCATTAATCTTCGAATACACAAGAACCGCGTAGGTCGGAGAGAGTCAGAAAACAACCTGGGGTATGAGTTTCTGATCTCACCTTATAAAGATGTCTATCTTTTGAGGTATACCAACTGACTACGTATGAGGAAGTGATACAAGGTATCGACTCCCTATTATGACAAAGTGTCATGAGTCCGAAATGGATTCCATATATACCAACTATGTTTAGACACTAGTTGATGTACCGCAAGACATTGTGCCTATTGGTACTTATGAGTCTTCAAGGAAGACATACATGGAAGGAAAAATACCAACGTATAAAGCTAGGCTTTTAACGGAAAGGTATCGTTATCAACATTATGTTGATTACGATTCAACCTTTTACTTATTGCCACGGTATATCCATTTGGATAATGCTTGCTAAAGCTACATGTTTCATTTATGAAATATGTCAGCTTAACGGAAAAATCGCTTTCCTAAAAAGGAAACCTTTTGGAGGATGTTTACAACATCCTGTCGGTTTTGTCGTACCAAAACTAGCAAACAAGGTTTGCGGGTTATTCAATCCATGTTTGGATTGAAGCAAGCATTGAGTTCTTGGAATTACCGTCTTGATGTAATCATAATGGTATATGATTTAATTCAAAACGGAAATTGATTTTTGTGTATATAAGGGGTTAGTGGGAGCGCACTGACATTGATTGTCCTATAAATAATGATAACATACATCATTTCTTGGAAATGATATTCCCATAATAATTATCTGCGAAAGCTTGGCTTTTGAAAATTCTCGTGGAATCGTACATTGAAAAATGTACGCTACCTGGTGTTCCATACGCTTTGAGCATATGGATTCACAAACAGGCCAATCCAAGTGATAGTCACTGGATTGATGTTAAGAACATCCGTTAGTATCTTAGAGAACTAAGGATGATGTCTTAATCTATGGAGAATGAGAACTTGAAGTGACTGGGATCACTGCTGCAAATTTCCTAAACCGATAAAAACGACTATAAGTCGCAAATGGTACTATACAAAGTTTGAATAACGGTACAGTGAGCTGGAAATCTTCCTAGCAAGATACTGTTACCGAATAAACAATAAATGCGGGTTATTGTTGCAGCTGAGGCGGCAATAGAAGCCTTCTGGGTCGATAATAAATCCTAATTAGATTAGAAATAGTTCTGTTAGCAGCTGAGCTAGGCGTCAGCACAGGTTAAAGAATTAATGGTCTCATCAACGATCCAGATATATACTTCGATATTCATCTGATTCGTTCGGATCATACATCGTGGCGATGTGATGATCGAATAAATCACATCAGATGATAATCATGAAAATCCGCTGAGGAAAGCCTTTTCTCAGCAATTTGAGCCAACCGTACATAGTTCAGGTGTAAGACACTCGAGGGATTGGCTATAGGCCAAGTGGGAGATTGTTGGACAATTATGACCCATAGCGTCACTATTTGTACTTATCATGGTGTTGTTGTACAAATTAACTATGTGACAAAGGAGATTTCACTCTTATCATTTGTGATTAGATCACCTAGATATATAAATGATAGGAGGTCCCTATGATTTGTTCCTGGACGGAGAATGATATGAGACAGTATCAGTCCACATAGGATAAATCATTAAATATCCCTAGTCAGAGTATTATCGAGATTGGACATCGATTAATACGTAAAAGACTAGTATTGCACTTGTGCGCGTTGTGAGGGCACAACGGCATAATTCTCATATATTTGGGTATAGGATACTCATGCAAGTGTAATAGGAGGTTGTGTTTTACCGATGGTACGGGAAACAGCTTCGCTCTGGATAGACCCCCTCGGAATTCCATTGGTAGTATGACTATGTGTCTATGGAAATCCGAAATCAGGTAGGTGTATTTGGTCTTAACCTGAGACTTGCACCGCTAACACTTGCGATAATCAATATACTTTGGTTGCGGTCGTCCAGGGTTTTAACAGGTTCTGTGTACGCCAATGCTGGGTATATTGAGAATCGTAGTGTGTTGGGTGTGATGACAAGACAGAAGTGTCACTCCAGTTATATGGAGATGATGGTCACGTAGGATACGGTACTAGTACTCTTAAGAACTGCAGTCATCGGGATAAAATGACAAGGTCATGATTATCGGATTATAGAGACTAGTTACCAGACATCCGACATGTGCTTCGTACGGGGCAGACACAATTCCAGCCCCAGGTCTAGCACGTGATCATCCGATACTGGACAGAAATATGCAATACTATGTATACTACGCCTGATATAGATCCTTTATTCTTGTAAGGATATTTCCGGAGATTTGGGTAGGCATGGCGCTTTGCTAGAGGCCAACATTGTATTGTAAATCGGTATAAACGTAGTACGAGGTACTAACGTGTTCGGATAGTCCGACGACCGAATTTACTGCCAACATATCTGGGGATCTCATGGGTCGATTCCCAAATATTCACCGATGACGTATGACTCACACTCTAAATTAATCTGGGATTAATTAGAAGAGAGAGAAAATTAATCTGGGATTAATTGCGGAGATAAAATATCATTAAAAGAGAGATAACGGTTAATTTGAAATTAATCGATTAATTAATATATTTGATATATTAAACGAAATTGGATTTCGACGCGGAATTAAAATTAGATTTTAATTCGGGTGAATGAATTAATTTAGAATTAATTCGTTAGCGACGTGAATAGTGATTTCGCTAGGCATAATCATTTAATTACGTTGCAACGGAAAATTTGTTAATTTGGAATTAGCAAACCCAAGCCAGAGATTATTTGCGAGCGCATTCGCATTTCGAATTCGAGTACGGCACGCAAGTCAAATCAAGCGTCAAATCGCTAGTCGCATCCAGCATCACATCAAGCATCAAATCATGTCACTTTGAGTGATGTGACCATTGATTGATTGATGGTAGTTGTTGGAGTTGTTGGAAAGCTTTACCATTTGACTTTTTGAAAGCCAAAAAGTGGTAAATCACTTTATTATTTTTGGAAAATATATAAGTGTATTTGATACATAAAATCCATACAACTTACACAAATCTCTCTCTCACTTCATCTATTTCTTCTTCACACGCCCAAGGGGCAAAACTTCACTGGTTTTCTGTTAAAACCGTGAGCAGTGGGAATCATGAGTGTGTGATTTTTGTGGCAAAATCACAAGAGCTAGCACTCCGAGAGACATGCGAAGGTGATAGGGAAGTCCACCCATGAGCCGGGAATCGTTCAACGAAGCTTGGAGCTTGGATTCTTGAAGCTTGAAGCCGAAACCAGTGAGCTTGGAGCAGTCCACTGCCGTGAGCTGCAGTGAGCAGAATTTGGAGTTTCATTCATTGCCGCGTCGCTCAACCGATCGATGTGATTATTCCGCAACTTCGTTAATTTGTATTTGCACTTGATTCATGCTTGTTTATGATCTTGGGACCTTAATAGAAACCAACAGTCACATTATGTCAAATAACTAAAACCAAACATTAAGGTGGTAATCCTTTAATTTAAATTATAATTTTCAAATTATAATTAAGGGAGATTGATCTAAAGTAAAATAATAAAAGCTTCACCCTTCCCCCACGGAAATTTAACTACTAAACATAAAAGAAAAGAAAAGAAACTACTACTATTAGTGAAAATAAAAATGCATAAATTCAATTACAAAAAATAAACAAATAACATGCAATCCTTAAATTCCTTACAAAAACCTTAGGAAAGCATGAGAATTACAAATGAAATGGCTTGGTATTTATAGGAAAATCTAAAGGCTTCCACTAATTTCTCCACCAATTGCTCCACCAAACACTCTACTAAACACTCCACAAAATCCTCCAACAAACATGCCACAAGACACTCCACAAAACACTCCTTTGACAATTGTAAATTGTCATTTTCCATTTTTTTTGCTATTTTTGATAATGACTTTAGTAATTACACAAAATATACTGGATTATTCATTAATATCGGTCTTGAAAACCTCGGAATTCGAAAATATTTAAAACTTCAAAAATGTAGATTTTTTAGTCTTCTTTAATCTGCTTCTTGAATCAGCTCAATCGGATATCGGATAAAAAGGTTATGGTCAAAATACCAAACTTATGCAAAATTGGAATTTAGGACTGCACTTCGTGACGCGTACAATAAATTTTCATTTTTGCCTCTTTTTGATCCGGATTTCATCGTTTTAGCCCCAAGTTGATTCTATTAAGTCACAATTTTATTTTATCTGCAAAATAAACTAAAACACATCAAAACATTCATCAAACCCGATAAACTAAACAAAATATTAGGTGAAAGGGGCTGTAAAATGTGATATATTTTCCTCTCATCATATGGATGCTTTAGAAGCATAAACACAATATGCTTATAATTTAGTCAAAATATTCATGTTGGACATGGAACATAAAATTAGAGTTTTTAATTCTATATGATAGCTTGGAGCAATGGCTACCATTCTAAAATCACTTGACTACCTTTGAGTGACCTAGAATTGTTCAGGAGTCACTTTATTGTGAGATTCTATTTTAGTTTATGTTTTGATTCAAATAAATGCATATATGTATTTAAAATATATATAAGTTTGTGTATAACATGTGTTGATGTTGGTTTGATGTTAAAATTTTATTTTAGGTGTATTAAAGTGTTTGGAGAAAATTGGAAGTGTTTTGGATTGGATTCAAGGTAAACATCCTCACTGTCAATATTTTACAGAGGTTAGCGTCGCGACTCCGATCTCCAGCATCGCGACACACACCTATCAGAGCTGCGGGATTCGCGACACTCACCCTTGAGCGTCGAGCATCGAGCATTCACAGAGTGGGCGTTGTGACTCCCAAGCCTTCATATCCCAACGCGTCGAGAGTTGTTGCCCATGAGCACTGAAACTTCAATTTCTCCATTCTAGAGTTTTCAACTTCGAATCGACCCCGGGATTTTATTACGGACTCGTAATAGAATATAGGATTCCATAAAATAATTTAAAAATACACCAATGCTTGATATATATAGGTTAGACCCATTTTAGCTGCGTGAGACATCGATTAGAACCTAGGGGTTCCACAACCGCCCCAACATGTACCAATTGGACCAATTACATGTTGGACAATTATCACCCATAGCATCACTATTTGTACAGAACATGATGTTGTTGTACAAATTAACTATGTGACAAAGGAAATTACTCTTTTATCATTTGTAATTAGATTACCGGGATATATAAATGATAAAAGTCCATATGATTAGTTCCGGATTGATAAGATATGAGACAGTATCAATCCATGAAGGTTTAATCATTAAAACATCCCTAGTTGGAGTATTATCAAGATTGGACATCGATAATACGGAATAGACTAGTATTACACGTGTGCGTGTTATGGGAGCATAACGGCATAGTTCTCATATATTTGGGTATTGGATACTCATGTAAGTGTAATAGGAGGTTGTATTTACCGATGGTACGGAAACAACTTCGTTCTGGATAGACCCCTCAGAATTCCATTGGTAGTATGACTATGTGTCTATGGAAGTCCGAATCAGGGTAGGTGTATTTGGTCTTAACCTGAGACTTGCACCGCTAATACTTGCGATAATCAATATACTTTGGTTTTGGTCGTCCAGGGCTTTAACCGGTTCTGTGTACGCCTCTTCTGGGTATATTGAGAATCGTAGTTGTAGGCACTGCATTTTTGCATATAAGTCCCTATGATGAGTCTCATTTGGAGACACTACCTTTTAAGTCAAGGAAGTCACGGGAAACGGACGTCGGAAGGGAATCGGTATTTTTTGTTGGATTTAGTTCGCTTGTTTAGCTTCAGGCTCGCTTGTTGGACCTCTGTTTTAAAACACCTCGGCCCAAAATCCCCGCAAACAATTTAACCTTGGCCCAAAACCCTTGAAATACACATCAAGCCCACACGCCCAAGCCAAGCCAAGCCCAAACACGCCCAAGCCCATAAGACACATCCAAAAATAATAAAACACATATTTAACACATGGGAAATTAAAATCAATCAAATAAAATCTAAATAATCACCTACTAAAATAAAAAATTACTTACCTAAACAAAACAAATCATATACCAAATTAAAATAAAACAAATAAACATCAAATAAACCTATTCCTAATTTAAACAAATCTTGTCCCCAATTAAATATAGGATTTCCTTGTGTGACACAAATTAAATGGCATCTTTTTAATACACAAATCTTATTTTCTTTTCAAAACTCATGCACAATCCTAACCCTAGCTTGTCACTATAAAAATAACACAAAACCTCATTGACTCCCTTAGCTAACATACACAGCAAAGAGACAAGCATTGAACCCTAAGCACTTTTGGCTTTTTTTCTCTCTCGGCAGTGACCAATCTCACCACACTCACGTTACACCCTCATTCACACAGCACATTAATCACGCCCCTTACTTCCCATCTCTCAGTAAACAAACAAAAAGAAAAACACTTCTCACACTCTTCATAAGCCACCTGCCCCCCTCAACTTCACACAAAAAGCTCCACACAACAGCCACCTGCCAATACGTCCCACACGCCACTAACGCCATCCTTCAACAGCCCCTCCCAACGAGAATAAAAGCATTCACTCTCTCTTCACAAAAAAACAACGCCACAACCCCTCTCTTCAGCCACAAATTCACGTAAACAACCCTTGCGCCCAGCTCTAAATTCACGTAAACAAACCTCTTAGACTAGCCACACACTCGCGCATAAGCCCCCTAACCGACACCCTCAACTTCACGCATAAAGCCCTCTCAAAATAGTCTCAACTACGCACAGAGCAAGCCACAAATAACACTCATCCAGCCCCCGAACTGTGAGAAACAAACCACCCCAGTAATCTACCCTATTATCACCAAAAATCTGCCCAGTTAACTGCCATCTTACCACCGAAAAAAACACCCTAAAACTGTACCTGAAACCAGCCCCTTTACGCCCCTGAACTGCCTACAAACTGCCACCGAAACTGTCACCAAAAATCTGCCCAGTGAACTGCCCTCTTACCACCGAAAAAAACACCCCAAAATTGCACCTGAAACCAGCCCTTTTACGCCCCTGAACTGCCCACAAACTGCCACCGAAACTGTCACCAAAACAGCCACCGAAACTGTCACCAAAAACATCCCCTGAAACTGCACTGCAGTAACCGAAAATACACCCCAAAAATAGTATCCTTTCACCGCAAAATAGTGACCAGAAAATACAGTAAAAATAGCAGCGAAACGGAGTGAAAACAGTAGCTCGAGCAGTGAAAACATCGAGGAAAGAAGTGAACCAGTGAACCAGAAAAGTTGCGGAGTTTTAGCTCTTCCGACGGCCTTGTAACGTGCTTCCGAGAGTCGACATAAAAGGTTAGACATGAGGGCATCTTTCTAATTTATTTTCATTCATCTCGTAATTATTTATTAAATTTCATTTGCATGAGTATTGCGGAATGATGTGTGTTGTGGCCCTTGAATAAATGGAAAATGTGTCGCCTCTTGTGGTATATAGGATGGAAACCCAGACATAATTCCGTAGCTGAATCCGAATGGACGGTAGTGCGGTCTGTACTTGGGATACAACTCCACGTACCACTTGAGCAAACGGCACATATTCCGATTTATGTTATCTTGTTTGTTTATTATCCGTATTTTTATTCCGCCATTTAATTTTTGTACGATTATTTGTGTGTGTATTGATGTTATAATGCGCATGGGCTTAGTATGTTAGTCTAAAGGTTCTCTATTTGAGGGAAGAAAAGTCTAAAGGCTACCTTTACGACAATACTTTGACGCGCCGGACAAAGTGTGTTTGATTGAATGTGATATATATTTAATCAAATATACGAAGCCCTATATTATTGTCTTTACTTTTTATGCATTGTGATGTAATGTGCATGGGCTTAGTATGTTGGTCTAAAGGTTCTCTATTTGAGGGAAGAAAAAGTCTAAAATGCTACCTTTACGACAATACTTTGTCGCGTCGGACAAAGTGTGTTTGATTGAATGTGATATATGTTTAGCCAAATATACGAAGTCCTATATTGTTGTCTTTATTTTATGTATTGTAAAGTGATGCGCATGGGCTTAGTGTGTTGGTCTAAAGGTTCTCTATTTGAGAGAAGAAAAGCCTAAAAGGCTACCTTTATGACAATACTTTGACGCGCCCTTATTATTCCGTTATTTGCTTTAGGAAATTTCCTTGCATAATCACGCATCATGTTGCATTGCGCATGGGAAAATCAAGTTGGATTAAAGGTCCTCCATTTTGAGGGATTATAAAAGCCTAAGGGCTACCTTTGCCACGGAGTTTTTTCGCGTCGGAAAAAGTACGTTCGATTGAACGCGAGATATGTTTAATCGGACACTTGAAGTCCTATATAGATGTGGGCATATATCGTATCTCTTTTCTTTCACTTTCATTGTCCATCTTTTGCATCGCATCATTGCACGTTTATTTTAATGTACAACTGCCTCATTAGTTATCTCCTTGCATTATATACCTAATCGCTTCTCTTTTACGCATGATTGTGCAATTGCCATTTATTTGTGTTCTCACATGTATAGGTACAACGTGCTTATGAAATTGTATGCTTGCCATTATTCGGATTCACTTTTATGCCTGTTTGTGCAATTACCATTTCTTTGCGTTTCCGTATCCATGAACATGGTGTGCTTATGAAGTTGTATGCTTGCCGTATTTCCATTCACCTTTATGCATGCAAATTTGGACATAGGTTATATGCAAATAGGTTATATGCAAATTCTGACATAGGTTGTATGCAAACTTAGATATGAGCCTTGTACTTATGCATGCGAACTTAGGAGTAAATTATCCTTGGAAATATATGTTGCTTAGGCTTGGTTAGATTATTACACAAATCATTTCATTACAAGTGACATAAGTAAAGGACCATTCCGAACCCAACGGTTTGAGGTCTTCCCTTGCGAGGGGTGAGTGCGGCCTTAATGTTGGTTTCTATAATTAGTCCCAAAGAAAGATTAAGCCATAGAAATACAAATAACATACATGCAAAGCTAGAAACATGGCGGAATCATACTTACTAAGCTTTGTGACGAAAATGGTGAAGAGGATCCTTGAGTCTCCAAGGTGGAAGATTCGGCCAAGCAAGAAGATGGAGAGAGGCTTCAAGTCTTCAAGTGTTCCAAGCTCCAAGGTTGTTTCCCTATCACCTCTTTTGATCCCTTAAATGTGCTAGCAAAAAATGGAGAATGAAAAACAATTTTTCTGCCCTTCAATGAAGCTCACGGCGTGAGCAAAGGAGAGGAAGAGGGAGTGTTTCACTTTTCAATTTTTGTTCTCCTTTTCTTTTCAAAACCGTGAGAGACCAAATGAAAAGCAATGAATGATATCAAATACCAAATAGGGATATTTAATGATTAAACCTTTTATATTGATACTGTCTCATATAATCTCAATACGGAACTAATCATATGGACTTTTGCCATTAATTTATTAAATAATTTTACAAAACGGCAAAAGGCAATTTCATTATCACATAGTTAATTTTGTACAATAATACAATATCATTACAAAACAGTGACGCTATGGGTCATAATGTCTAACAATCTCCCACTTGGCCTATAGCCAGTCACTCAAGCATCTAATACCTGAACTATGTATATGTCGTTCAAACACTTGCTGAAGAACAGCCTTCGTCAGCGGATCTGCAATGTTGTCATCCGATGCGACCTTCTCGACTTTTACATCGCCACGATGTATAATCTCCCGAATCAGATGGTAACGCCGAAGAACATGCTTGGATCGTTGATGAGACCTTGGTTCCTTAGCTTGTGCTATAGCCCCGTTATTGTCACAATACAATGGCACGGGCTCAGCAGCTAACGGAACTACTCCTAATCCGATTAGGAATTTTCGGATCCAAACTGCCTCATTTGCTGCTTCCGATGCAGCAATATACTCCGCTTCAGTTGTTGAATCGGCAACAGTATCTTGCTTGGAAGATTTCCAGCTCACTGCTCCGTTATTCAAACGAAAAATGTACCCCGATTGCGACTTGAAGTCGTCCTTGTCGGTTGGAAACTTGCATCGGTGTACCCAGACACCTCAAGTTCTCCACCTCCATAAATTAAGAAAGCATCCTTAGTTCGTCTAAGATACTTAAGGATATTCTTAACAGCCATCCAGTGACCTTCACCAGGATCGGCCTGATAGCGACTGCATATGCTCAAAGCATATGACACATCAGGTCGCGTACATATCATGGCATACATGATCGATCCGATTGCCGAGGCGAACGGTATCCGACTCATGTTATCTCTCTCTTCTTTAGTTTTAGGACACATGTCCTTAGACAGAAGGATACCACGTGACATTGGCATCAATCCCTTCTTGGATTGATCCATGTTGAATCGCTTCAACACTTTGTCAATATATGTACTCTGGGAGAGTCCAAGCAGCTTTCTAGATCTATCCCGGTAGATCTTTATTCCCAGAATAAAGGCTGTTTCTCCCAGATCTTTCATAGAGAATTTTAATGAAAGCCAAGCTTTCACCGACGTTAGCATGGGAATGTCATTGCCTATAAGCAATACGTCGTCTACATAAACGACAATAAAAGTCAGTGCTCTCCCCACTAACCTTCTTGTATACACAAGGGTCATCATCGTTTTGTACGAAATCATATTCTTTTATGATCTCATCAAAACGCTGATTCCATGACCGTGATGTTTGCTTCAATCAATCCATAAATGGATCGATTTAACTTACAAACCTTGTTTGCAAGTCTAGGTACGATAAAACCGTCAGGTTGTTGCATATAAACATCCTCCAAAAGGTTTCCGTTAAGGAAAGCGGTTTTAACGTCCATCTGCCATATCTCGTAATCGAAATATGCAGCTATTGCAAGCATTATCCGAATGGATTTAATCATGGCAACAGGTGAGAATGTTTCGTCATAATCAATACCATATTGTTGACGATACCCCTTTGCTACAAGCCTAGCTTTGTACGTTTGCACGTTGCCATCCATGTCGGTCTTCTCTTCTTGAAGATCCATCTGCATCCAATAGGCTTTACGCCTTCTGGTGCATCAACCAGTGTCCAAACTTGGTTGGCATACATGGAATCCATCTCGGACTTCATGGCATCTTGCCATAAAGCGGAATCAATATTCTGTATTGCTTCCTCATACGTAGTCGGTTCATTATCCTCAATAAGATTAATATCTACATGAGGCGAGATCAGGAACCCATACCTCTCAGGTACCTTCCTGACTCTCTCCGACCTACGCGGTCCTGTGTATCTGAAGATTGTGGTACAGACTCATCCTGGATGGTCTGTTTATGTTCCGTCGTTGATTCATTGCCAGGAACAGTATCACTACGATTTTCATCGAGCTCCACTTTCCTCCCACTTACCACTGCATCTAGGAATTCCTTCTCAAGGAAAAATGCATGTAGAGCAACAAACACTTTGTTCTCTTGTGGGTGATAGAAGTAATATCCTTTGGTTTCCTAGGATATCCCACGAAAAGGCATTTATCTTATTTGGGTTCTAGTTTGGTACCTTCCAAACGTTTAACATATGCCCAGCATCCCCAAATCTTCAGGAAAGAGAAACCTGGTTTCCTTCCTGTCCATTTCTCATATGGAGTCTGTTCAACAGACTTTGACGGAACCTTATTCAAAATAAGTACCGCACTGGTTAATGCGTATCCCTAGAAGGATATTGGTAGCTCAGTCCGACTCATCATCGACCTTACCATGTCTAACAAGGTACGGTTTCTCCGTTCAGACACACCGTTTAATTACGGTGTTCCAGGAGGAGTCCACTGTGAAAGGATACCATTTTCTTTCAAGTAATCTTGAAACTCATAACTTAAGTATTCGCCACCACGGTCCGACCGCAATGTCTTAATACTCTTCCTGTTTGTTTTTCTACTTCTACTTCGTGTCGAAACTCTTTGAATTTCTCAAAAGTTTCCGACTTGTGTCTCATTAGATACACATAACCATAACGAGATGCATCATCCGTAAAGGTTACGAAGTAATGATATCCACCTCTAGCCTGGCTAGACATGGGCCCACATACGTCGCTATGAACGAGGGCTAACAGTTCTGTGGCACGTTCACCTTTACCACTAAAGTTGATTTAGGCATTTTGCCTAAAAGACAAGATTCGCAGACATCATATGAATAAGATCAAATCCGTCCAAGTACCCACTCTTCGAAAGTGTGGATATGCGAGTCTTGTTTATGTGTCCTAGACGACAATGCAACATGTAAGCTTCATCTTTTAGATTACTCTTTTTGAGCCTTTTGTTTGTTATTTTATGTTTAGGAGATTCATTTATATTCAAATATAAAGGCCATTATTTGCTACAGCAGTGCAAATTTCTGCATCATTTTTATATAAATAACACCCACAGTGTTTCTAAATACAAAAGTGTACCCATGCTGGGTTAACAAAGATACAGATATGATATTCCTAGTCAAACTAGGTATATAATAACAGTTCAAAAGTTTAAGCATATGCCCCGAGGGCAATTCCAAAACAAAAGTCCCTACAGCCAAAACAGCAACTGGAGTTCCGTTTCCGACTCATAGATCAACCTCCCCTGAAGTCAGCATCCTGCTATCCTGCAGATCCTGCAAATCAGTACATATATGAGCAGCACAACCAGAATCAAAAATCCAATTTTTAAAACTAGAAGTAGTCATATTTATCTCAATAACAAACATACCAGAGGCTAGTGCCTTGCCTGCCTTGATATCCTCCCTTTGTCCCTTGCCCATTCGGCAGTCACGTTTCCAGTGACCCTTCTTGCCGCAGTTGAGGCAGACATCTTGAGATTTGTCCCTTGGCTTCCCAGAAGCTTTTGTCAACTTGCCCTTACCCTTTTTTTTATGTTTCTTCTTCCTCACCCCTCCAGTAGCTTTGGGCCCAGCCTTTGGCCTCTGAGAGGTCGATGCAAAGTGCGCCTCGCGCTTGCCCCCTTTTTGGAGTTCTTTTTCAGACTCCTTCAAGATGGATAACAGCTCTCCAAGAATGTCATCCGTATCCATCAACTTATAGTTGATTATGATTTGTTTCCAAGTATCAGGAAGTGACTGTAAGATCAAATCTATGGTCAGCACAGCCTCCAAGACTATTCCCATATGGCCAACTCATCAATATCGGCGATCATTTGAGCCCCGTGGGCCTCAACTGATGCGCCTTCAGTCATTCGGGCGCGGAAGAGTTTCTTCACCAACTCGTACCTTTCCATCCGCTTGTTGAAGCGGTGGAGATCTCGCAGTCTAGCCATCATACTATAAGGATCCAAGTCCCTATTCTGGCGACGAAAGTGCTGAGTCATCGAAGATAACATAATAGCCTGAGCTGTGTCACAATCATTGCTGTGAGTTTTCCATAACTCCAGCTCAAGTGGGTCAGTGGGCTTAGGCGGGAGAGGTGTTTGTACAGTGTACAGCATCCTCAGCTCAGCCTCAAGCAAGGACTATCCTCAGGTTCATTTCCCAATCAGCGAAGTTTGTGCCCTTAAAGACATTGTCACCCATGATGATGTCTCGGACATTTACCTTGCTTGCCATCTCAACTACGATAGTCCAACTATCTAGTTAACGATAAAATGGGTACAGTCAAACTGTTACAAGAAAAAATAACAATGAATTAGTCCAACTAATTTTAATTAATTAAACGAAATAATTTTGAAAGACGCGTAAGGCTAAGTATCTGAATGAAATTGCAAATTCAATACTAGCCTCCCACTATTTTTATCAAGTCTCTAACCCTCTGTTGAGAACTCGGGAAATCCTATTTCCTAGTGGGCTAGGATCCCGTTAAATAACACACAACCTTGACTTTGGCCAACAAGCTGTATGCTATTTAACTAGGTAGATCTCAAAGATCAATTGGATCCCATCCAATTCCTAGATCCGGTTAGGTGGACATCCAAGTCCAAAACATATGTATATTTACTTATGTCAATGTATCTAATACATTTTCCTAACCATATCCTCCGAACCATCTAGGCCTTGGCTTTGGCACAACAAACCTAATGATTCCGGTTAAGCGGGACCCATTGACAAGGAAAGTTTCGTAATCAATGTCGTTGGACAATAAGTGATCTTGACTTTGGCCAACAAATCACAACTTGGACAAGACACCGATGTGGAACAAAACTCTCATGATTCAAGTACATGCTCAATTGATAAAGGTCTTGACTTTGGCCAACAAACCAATGCCAATTTTGGATCTTGAACAAGAATCATTCAATGGAAGGATAAATGCTTAATATAAATTGAGGGATTTTGCGTAATTGGCAACCAATTTATTATCTTTGTTAGGTCTCATCATCATACACCCTTAAGCATGCTTCTAAAACATCATAAAGTGCATAAAGTAAATTAATAGTGATATACGGATGGATATATAAAACAACTTGTTCCTAGAACAAATCACTCCCTTTCCACTCCCCGCTAGCAATATTCTACTTCTACCCAATTACATAATACAATAAGAGAAACCTCATTTACATTGAGGGGAATTAGGTGAGAAGAGAATACAAAGAGATAAAAGAGATAAGGCTGGACACGCAGGTCCAATTTATAAATTCTAAATTTACAATAATTTCTAAAATTACCCTTTCCCTTCTAATATCCATCCGCTATACACTATTCATTCATCACATACATGTATATTCATTCAAGACATGCTATACAACCAATCTAATCCAATTAATTAGTCTTTGTTTAAGTGATCATCCAATGTTCAATCAACGGTTTGATTTTGCGCGAGTCCAACTCGTTTGAGAATAAGTACATAAGGTACGAATTCACGAATTATATCGAACTACCCGTTAAATCCAATTTAAGTCGCATTCAATATTAATTCAATTTATTTAATTCCAAATTAAATGTTTACACTTTTAATGTGCTTTTAAAGATTAGATTCTAAATCTTATCAAATTGGGTCTCCAAGCCCAACTAACATCCAATGTGTGTTTAATTAAAGTCCGATGGGCTTTCAATTGATTTATCAAGGCTTGGGCTTTGGTCAATGTGGGTCAAACCCAATTACCAAGCCCAAATAAGGAATCACCCTTAAGTGCCATAAAATCAATTTCAAGCCCATAAGGCCCAATTAAACATAAAAGCCCATTAATTAAATTTTAATATTCCAAATTTTAAAATTCAATTAATTAAAGTGTAATTGCATGATTAATTCATTAAACCAAATATTTCAAAAACACCAATTTAATTTATTAATCATCAATTGTTCAAAACACTTGTCTAACATTTATTTGAACAAAAAATCAAGTCCTTTAACATGTCATGTTGTATTCGGCCAAGAGGGATTTTTGCGGTTCGATTTGTTTTTCAATCCAATTGAATCACTAATCTATATCCCGTATTGATTTTAAGTCATCTAATGAACTTGAAAGCAAAAAATCCAATTAAGTGAAAGGATCTCCATTTTCGGTCAATCAACAATTTTGGTTAAAAATTCATCCAATGCATTTTTCTCAAAATTGATCATGTATACATCATATTACATACATTTAAGCATACACAAATCATCTAATGAACTTGTGCATGCAAAATACCAAACCAGTAAAATGACCTACACATTCGGCCAAGGCATCAATTTTTGGGAAAAATTATCCAATGCATTTTTCTCAAAATTGATCATGTATAATATCATATTACATACATTTAAGCATACTCAAATCATCTAATGAACTTGTGCATGCAAAATACCAATCCAGTAAAATGACCTACACATTCGGCCAAGGCATCAATTTTTGGGAAAAATCATCCAATGCATTTTTCTCAAAAGATCATGTATTATATCATATATCATACAATAATCATGCTTAAGTCATCAAATAAACTTGTGCATGAAAAATTCCAAACCAATGGAAGCACCTCCACATTCGGCCAAGACAACCACTTTGGGGAAAAATAATCCAATGCATTTTTCTTAAAATTGATCATGTAATATATCATATAACATACATATAAGCATACTTTAGCATCCAATTTCACAAGAACATGCTTCAATCAATTTTCCCCAAATTAACCCTAATGTATTTCATGCTTAAACATGGCTCTGATACCATTGTTGGTTTCTATAATTAGTCCCAAAGAAAGATTAAGCCATAGAAATACAAATAACATACATGCAAAGCTAGAAACATGGCGGAATCATACTTACTAAGCTTTGTGACGAAAATGGTGAAGAGGATCCTTGAGTCTCCAAGGTGGAGATTCGGCCAAGCAAGAAGATGGAGAGAGGCTTCAAGTCTTCAAGTGTTCCAAGCTCCAAGGTTGTTTCCCTCATCACCTCTTTTGATCCCTTAAATGTGCTAGCAAAAAATGGAGAATGAAAAACAATTTTTCTGCCCTTCAATGAAGCTCACGGCGTGAGCAAAGGAGAGGAAGAGGGAGTGTTTCACTTTTCATTTTTGTTCTCCTTTTCTTTTCAAAATCGTGAGAGACCAAATGAAAAGCAATGAATGATATCAAATACCAAAAATGAATTTTTAATTAAAAACTCTTCAAAAACCGTGAAAGGTTTTCCCTCCAAAGGAAAATTCATCATATGCCATCATTATCTCACATTGAGAATAGAGACAATGTATCATCCCATAAAGGTGACTAGATACATCCATCATCTATTCGTGTCAAGTAATGAGATATCGCGATGTGATTTGCGGATTCCACCCGTTTCAAAATACGAATGTGTCCGCAAACACTTTCGGGCCCAAATTCGCTAATTCCGAATTAACGAATTTCCGTCGCGACGAGAATTAAATAATTACGCCTAGCGGAATTATTATTCAGATCGCTAACGAATTAATTCCAAATTAATTCGTTTGCCCGAATTAAAATCCGATTTTAATTCCGTGTCGAAATCTAATTTCGTTTAATAATATATCGAATATATTATTTTATCGATTAATTCCAAATTAATCGATCTCTCTCACTCTCCTAATAAGGCATTTTATCCAAGATAAAGTTTCTCCGTAATTAATCCAAGATTAATAAAGTTCGAATCAAACATCATAGGTGAATCTTCAGGAAGCGACCCAAGAGATCTCCGGATATGTTGGCAGTAAATACGGTAGTTGGATAATCCAAACACGTACGTACCTCGTACTACGTTTTTACACCGATTTACAAGACAAGGTTGGCTTCTAGCAAAGCGCCATGCCTACCCAATTCTCCAGAAATATTCTTACTGGAATATTAGATCTTTATCAAGCGTAGTATACCGTAGTATCGCGTACATCGATCCAGTATCGGACGATCACATGTTAGGCCTGGGGCTGGAAATGTGTCTGCCCCGTACGAAACATATATCGGATATCAAACAACTAGTCTCTTTAAATCGGACAATCCTGACCTGGTCATATTGTCCCGACGGTTGCAACCTTTTATAGAGTACTAGTTATGTATCCAGTGTGATCATCATCTCCATATGTCTGAAGTGATACTTCCATCTTGACATCACATCCAGTACACTACGATTCTCGATAAACCCAGAAGAGGCGTACACAGAACCGGTTAAAGCCCCGAACCACCACAACTAAAGTTTACCGATTGTCGCAAGTACTAGCGATGCAAGTCTCAGGTTAAGACCATATACACCTACCCTGATGCGGCCTCCCATAGACACGCAGACATACTACCAATGGGATTCCGCGGGGTCTGTCCAGAGCGAAGCTGTTTTCCGTACCATCGGTAAAACACAACCTCCTATCGCACTTGCATAAGTATCCAATACTTAAATATATGAGAACTATGCCGTTGTGCCATCACAACTCGCACAAGTGCAATACTAGTCTATTCCGCATTATCGATGTCTGATCTCGATAATACTCCGACTAGGGATATTTAATGATTAAACCTTTTATATTAATACTGTCTCATATCATCTCAATACGGAACTAGTCATATGGACTTTTGCCATTAATTTATTAAATAATTTTACAAAACGGCAAAAGGCAATTTCATTATCACATAGTTAATTTTGTACAATAATACAATATCATTTACAAAACAGTGATGCTATGGGTCATAATGTCTAACAATTAATCATTTTTTCCCAGTTCACACACGGGTGGCGACTCCATATTTCTCCGATTTATTCCCCCCGGGCTATTCCGTACTCCCAACCGGGCCGCGAGCCCGGAACAGCGTCGTCCAACATCTGTGTCCTACAGTAGTGTTTTGGGTGTGATGTCAAGATGGAAGTATCTTTTCAATCATAGTGAAGATGATGATCACGTAGGATACGGAACTAGTGCTCTTATATGCTGCAGCTATCGGGATATTATGACTAGGTCATGTTTATCCGATTATAGAGACTAGTTACCAGAGATCCGATATGTGCTTCGTACGGGGTAGACACAATTCCAGCCCCAGGCCTAGCATGTGACATCCGATACTGGATCGCAATACGCAATACTACATATACTACGCCTGATATAGATTGCATATTCTTTTAAGAATATTTCTGGAGAATTGGGTAGGCACGGTGTTTTGCTAGAAGCCAACAATGACTTGTAAATCGGTAAAAACGTAGTATTAGGTACGTACATGTTCGAATAGTCCGACGACAGGATTTACTGCCAACATATCCAAGGATCTCATGGGTCGCTTCCCGAAGATTCACCGATGACGTATGACTCAGAAATAATTAATCTAGGATTAATTATTAGAGAGAGAAAATTAATCTAAGATTAATTACAGAGATATTTTATTTGGGATAAAATATTATTTAAAGAGAGAGAACAATTAATTTAGAATTAATAGATAAAATAATATATCTGATATATTATACGAAATTAGATTTCGACTCGGAATTAAAATTAGATTTTAATTCGGGTGAACGAGTTAATTTAGAATTAATTCACTAGCGACGTGAATAGTAATTTTGCTAGGCATAATTATTTAATTAAATTTGATTTAATTACGTCGCAACGGAAAATTCGTTAATTCGGAATTAGTGAACCCGAGCCCGGGAGTGTTTGCGGGCCCACTCGCATTTTGAATCAAGTGGGGCCCACAAGTCACTTCACGTGTCACATCATTAGTCATTCTTGTGATGTAAGTCACATCAACTTTGAGTGATGTGATGGATGTCACTTTTGAGTGATGTGAGTAGTTGGAAGGCTTAAATGCCTTGTACCTTTTTGGAAAATGGTAATTGGTATTAGATTTTTGAAATCAAAAATAACAAAAATACACACAACACTCACATCTTCTTCTCCTTCTCTCCCATTCTTGGCTTGGCCGAGAACAACAAAATGCAAAGGAAAGATTTGTGGTAAATTTTTCTATGATGCTAGCACATCCAAGGGGTCAAACAAATGTGATACGGAAACCCATTCATGAGCATGGAATCACCATTTACAAAGCTTGGAGCTTGGAGCACACTATGGAGGGTTGACCGAAACTTGGAGCACAAATTTTGGGCATGGCCGAGAGCTTCCGTGGAGAAGGAAAAGTTGTGTTCTTCGCATCGCAAAAGCCGATCAAAGTGAGTATTCCAAAACTTTACTTTGATGTATTCACATGTTTTCATTGCTTAATTGATCTTTGGATAAGTTAGAAACCCAACAATGGTATCAGAGCCTTGATTAAGCATGAAATTGGATTTAGGGTAAAATTTGGGTAAAATTGATTTGAGCATGTTTTGATGAAATTGTTTGATTGAGTATGCTTGAATGATGATAACATAGTGTTATGCATGATCAATTTGATGAAAATTGAATTGGATCAATTTTTCCCTAATTTTTGGGCTTGACCGAAAGTTTAGTGCCCTAATGTCATTGTAATTTTTTGTTTTTTTGAATCATTGGATGAGTTTGAAAGACTTGGGAAATGTTGATTTGAGATTCAATTGGATTGAAATCGGAATTGGACAATAAACCCCAAATTGTCGTGACCAATAAGCATGGAAATGAATTGATTTTTTGATTCAATAGTGTTGGACATGTGTTGATGAAGATTAGCATGATTAATTAGTGTAATTGTTATTTTGGAAATGTTAATTTGACTAATTAATTATGGATAATGCACTTTAGTTAATTAAATTGTGAATTTTGGAATTTTGGAATTTAATTAGTTGGGCTAAATTTGGAATTGGGCTAATAAAGTTTTTGAGCTTAATAGGCTTGGTTGGGCCAAGTTTGGTTTAGGTTAATTGGTTGGATCCAATTGGGCCCAAAACCATATCCATAAAGTCCAAATATAATAAAATGGGCCTTTAATATTTTAATTTGGCCTAATGGGCCTAAATTGATTTTTGGCAAAATGGTGATTCCTTATTGGGCTTTGGTTGCCAAAGTCCATGCCTTATAAATTAATTGAAAGCCCATTGGACTTTAATCAAATTGACATTGGACGTTAATTGGGCTTTGAGACCCGTAAAGATTAGATTTAGAATCTAAGTCACAAAGGCTCATTAATAAAGTGTAGTTATTTAATCTGGAATTAAATAAAGAATTAGTATTGAATACAAATTAAATTGGATTTAATATTGTAGTTTGATATAATTCAAGAATTCGTACTTTGAGTACTTATTCTTAAAACGAGTTGGACTCGCGCAAATCAAATCGTTGTTTGAACATTGGATGGTCATTAATTTCAGATTAATTAATTGGATTAGATTGATTGATAACATGCTTTGTGTGAATACATGGATGTGATGTATGAATAATTTATATCGAATGGATATTAGATGGGTGAGGGCAATTTTGGAAATTGTTGTAATAAATTTAGAATTTATTAAATTGGACCTGCGAGTCCAGCCTATTACCTCTTGACTCTTTGTATTTCTCTTCTCACCTATTCCCCTCAATGTAAATGAGGTTTCTTTAGAAGTGTTATGTAATTGGGTAGAAGTAAGATTTGTGCTAGCGGGAGAGAGGAAATGGAGAGATTTGTTCTAGGAACAAGTTGTTTTAAATATCCATCCACATATCATTATTAATTTATTTATCGCGCCTTATTATGCTTTTAGAATGCATGTTTAAGGATGTATGATGAGACCTAATCATAGATAATTAATTGGTTGCCAATTACGCAAAAACCCTCAACATATATTAAGTGTTTTTCCTTCCATTGAATGATTCATTCTCAAGATCCAAGATTGGCACTAGTTTGTTAGCCAAAGTCAAGACCTTTCTCCATCGCGGATGTGTTTGAATCATGAATGCTTTGTTCCATATCGGTGTCTTGTCCAAGTTGTGATTTGTTGGCCAAAGTCAAGATCACTTCTTGTCCATCGACATCGATTACGAAGCTTTCCAAGGTCAATGGGTCCCGCTTAACTGGAATCATTAAGTTTGTTATGCCAAAGCCAAGGCTTAGTTGATTCAGAGGAAAAAGGTTAGGAAAATATATTAGATATATTGGCATATATATTGTATATATGTTTCGGATTTGGATGTCCACCTACTAGATCTAGGAATTGGATGAGATCCAATTGATCTTAGAGATCCACCTAGTTAAGTTTCATACAATTTGTTGGCCAAAGTCAAGGTTGTGTGTTATTTAATGGGATCCTAGCCCACTAGGAAACAAGGTTTCCCGAGTACTCAATAGAGGGTTAGAGGCTCGCCGAAAAATAGTGGGAGGCAAGTATTAAATTTGCAATTTCGTTTAGATACTTGCCAATACGCGCTCATTTCATTTTTTCGTCATTAATTTAAATAAATATATTAGTTGGACTAATATTTAATCGTTGTTTTAAATTAAACAGTTAGACTGTATTCGAACTACTTCAAATTATAGTTGATTATATAATTGGATTATAGTAATCAATATATTTGAATTTAACCAATATAAATATAGTTGATTATATAGTAAAACTATAGTAATCATTATATTCAATAGTACCTGAAATCGTTGTTTGGATAGTTAGACTATTGGAATCAAGATAAATGAAAGATTAGCGTTTAGAACATAATCCTAGATGAAAATGTCATTAAACGGCTTTAATTTTCAGATTGGGAATAATAACTCAGGATAGTCCTGGGAACTGAGAAGTTATTCTATTTGATAGAAAAACCTCTTGGGCGTAAGCCAGGAGTTGAGCAAATAGTAGAACATGATATTTGGAAGATTCATGTGATGATAACTTTAGTGCTCAATCTGTTATACTTACCGTAATAACTCTTTAATTTCGTCGTCAGAATTAAGGATTAGATCTTTGAACCCTGATGATGAAATTAAAGATCTTCATAGATTAGATCTTAGAAGTACAAATTGCATAAGAAGCTCTTTAGCTCGTGTATGTTAGAGGGTACATCTGTCGAGCACTAGGTGTCGCAGATGATTGCTGACATCGATCAGCTAGGTTAGCTGGGCATTACCTATGTGGTCGAGACCACCAAAGATTTGATCTTATAGTCTCTACCCGAAAGCTGGGGCAGGTTCATTTTGAACCGAGAGTAAACTCTTGGAGAGTTGATGGCTATGCTCTAGGAGGAAGAGATAGAGCTTCTAAAAAGGGGCAAAGGCAAAATCATCACAGTCTTCTAGGAAGACAAAATGACATATCCCAAGATGTCTGCCTAAACTGTGGCAAACGGGGTCACTGGATGCATGACTGCCGTATGGATAAGGCAGCCATGAAGAAAGCGAAAAGGGGCAAGGCTCTGGTTGTTGGACAGTTATGACCCATAGCGTCACTATTTGTACAGATCATGGTGTTGTTGTACAAATTAACAATGTGACAAAGGAGATTGCTCTCTTATCATTTGTGATTAGATCACCAAGATGTATAAATGATTGAAGGTCCTTATGATTTGTCCCTGGATTGAGAATGATATGAGACAGTATCATTCCACGAAGGATAAATCATTAAATATCACTAGTCAGAGTATTATCGAGATTGGACATCGATAAATGCGTAAAAGACTAGTATTACACTTATGCACGTCGTGAGGGCACAACGGCATAGTTCTCATATATTTGGGTATAGGATACTCATGCAAGTGTAATAGGAGGTTGTGTTTTACCGATGGTACGGGAAACAGCTTCGCTCTGGATAGACCCCTTCAGAATTTCATTGGTAGTATAACTATATGTCTATGGAAGTCCGAATTCAGGGTAGGTGTATTTGGTCTTAACTTGAGACTTGCACCGCTAATACTTGCGACAATCAATATGCTTTGGTTTTGGTCGTCCAGGGCTTTAACCGGTTCGGTGTACGCCTCTTCTGGGTATATTGAGAATCATAGTGTATTGGGTGTGATGTCAAGATGGAAGTATCACTTCAATTATAGTGGAGATGATGATCACGTAGGATACGAAACTTGTTCTCTTATATGCTGCAGCTATCGGGATATTATGACTAGGTCATGTATATCCGATTATAGAGACTAGTTACCAGACATTCGATATGTGCTCCGTACGAGGCATAAACCATTCCAGCCCCAGGCCTAGCACGTGACCATCCGATACTGGATCGACATACGCAATACTATGTATACTACGTCTGATATAGATCTCTTATTCCTGTAAGCATGTTTCTGGAGAATTGGGTAGGCATGACGCTTTGCTAGAAGCCAACCTTGTCTTGTAAATCGGTATAAATGTAGTACTAGGTACTTACGTGTTCGGATAGTCCGACGACCGAATTTACTGCCAACATATCCGGGGATCTCATGGGTCGCTTCCCGAAGATACACCGATGACATATGACTCACACTTTTAATTAATCTGGGATTAATTTGATGAGAGAGAAAATTAATCTGGGATTAACTACGGAGATATTTTATTTGGGATAAAATGTCATTTAAAGAGAGAGAACAAAAAATTTGGTATTAATCGATAAAATTAATATATTCGATATATTAAACGAAATTGGATTTCGTCGCGGAATTAAAATTGGATTTTAATTCGGGTGAACGAGTTAATTTAGAATTAATTCGTTAGCGACATGAATAGTAATTATGCTAGGCATGATTATTTAATTAAATTAGATTTAATTACGACGCAACAGAAAATTCGTTAATTTGGAATTAACGAACCCGAGCCCGGGAGTGTTTGCGAGCGCATTCGCATTTCGAATTCGAGTGCGGCATGCAAATCACATCAAGCGTCAAATCGCAAGTCACATCTAGCGTCAATCAAGTGATAGATGTCTTTCACTTTGATTGATTGACACCAGTCACTATTCATGAGTGATGTGACTTGATGGAAGTAGTTGGAAGGCTTTAATGCATTTTTTTCTTTTTGACTTTGGAAGTTGGATTTTTGGTAATCTAAAAACCTAATACAACAACTTCTTCTCCCTCCTCTCTTCTCTCAAACTCTCGGCCATGGAGCCAAATTTCTTCCTCTCACCATTTTTGGCTAGGCCGAAAATAGAAGAAGAAAAATAGAAGATTTGTTGCAAATCTTCAAGAGTGCTAGCACACAAAGAGGCATACAAGGTGATAGGGAAACCATCTCATGAGGATGGAATCACCATTGTTGAAGCTTGGAGCTTGGAGCACAAATGGGGGCCATTACCGTGAGCTTCACCAACAAGGAGGACAAAGTTTTGTTCTTCGATGCATCCAATCCGATCAATGTGAGTATGATTCTGCCATTCTCCTTTGTGTATTCACATGTGTTTCATTGCTTTTAAATGATCCTTGGGACTTAATAGAAACCCAACAATGGTATCAGAGCCATTAAAAGCATGAAACTTGATTAGGGTTAAAATTTGGGTAAAAATGAATTTGAGCATGCTTTAATGAAATTGGATGATTTAGTATGCTTAAATGTTGTTGAATTGAAGATTAATTGGATCAATTTCAAGAAATTGTGTTTGGAACATTTTTCCCCAAAATTGGATGGCTTGGCCGAATCAATAAGATGCCCTAATGTCTTGGATTTTTGTTTTTTGATTCATTGGATGAATTGGAAACAATTGGGAATGTGGATTTAATGTTAATTTGGATTTAATTGGATTGAATTCGGAATTGATTTGAAAATCCCCTCCAAAGCCGAGACTATGAAAGCATGATTGGGTTTGATTTTTTGATAAATTGTGTTGGACATGATTTAATGTTGATAAGCATGATTAATTAGGTTAATTTGGTGTTTTGGAAATATTGATTTGGGTAATTAAATATGTTATACACTTAATGTAATTAAATTGTGAAATTGGGTTTTGTAATTTAATTATTTTGGCTAATTTTGGAAATTGGGCATGTAATGTTGTTATTGGGCTTATTGGGCTTGGTTGTACCAAGTTAGGTTTAGGCTAAATTGGTTGGATCCAATTGGGGCCCAAAACCGCTTCCATAAAGCCCAAATGCGACTAATGGACCTTTAATTATTTAATTGGGCCTAATGGGCCTAAATTGATTTCTTGGCTTATGGGGTTACTCCTTGATTTGACTTTGGTTATTGGGTTTGACCCGAGTTGACCAAAATTCCACGCCTAAAGAAATTAATTGAAAGCCCATTGGACTTTAATTAAATTGACGTTGGACGTTAATCGGGCTTTGAGACCCATAACGATTAAATTTGGAATTTAAGTCATAAAGGTTCGTTAATAAATTGTAGTATTTAATTTGGAATTAAATAGCGAATTAGTATTAAATACAAATTGAATTGGATTTAATTTAATTTTGTAGTTTAATTTAATTCAAGAATTCATACTATGAGTACTTATTCGCAAAACGAGTTTGACTCGAGCAAAATCAAATCGTTGTTTGAACATTGGATGGTCATTAATTATCAGACTAATTAATTTGATTAGATTGATTGATAACATGCTTGTGTGAATACATGGTTGCGATGCATGAATAATGTATATCATATGGATATTAGATGGGTGGGGTAATTTTAGAAATTGTTGTAATAAATTTAGAATTTATTAATTGGACCTGCGTGTCCTAGCTATTACCTCCATACTCTTTTTATTTCTCTTCTCACCTATTCCCCCCAATGTAAATGAGGTTTCTTTAGAAGTGTAGTGTAACGGGAAGAAGCAAATACTTGTGCTAGCGGGAGAGAGGAAAAAGAGAGATTTGATCTAGGATCAATGTGTAAAGTATCCATCCGCATATCATTATTATTTTATTATACGCGCTTGTTTAGAATGCATGTTTAAGGGTGTATGATGATGAGACCTTAACAAAGATAATAAATTGGTTGCCAATTTGCACGCGAAAAACCCTCGCAAAATATTAAGCGTTTTTCCTTCCATTTAGTGATTCTTACTCAAGATCTAAGACTGGCATTGGATTGTTGGCCAAAGTCAAGGCCTTTGTCCATCGAGGATGTTGTTCCATATCAGTGTCTTGTCCAAGTTGTGGTTTGTTGGCCAAAGTCAAGACCACTTCTTGTCCATCGACATTGATTACGAAGCTTTCCATGGTCAATGGGTCACACTTAACTGGGATCACTAAGTTTGTTGTGCCAAAGCCAAGGCTTAGTTGATTCAGAGGAAAAAGGTTAGGTAATATATTGGATATATTGGCATATATAAGATATATGTTTCGGACTTGGATGTCCCCCTACTGGATCTAGGAATTGGATTGGATCCAAATGATCTTAGAGATCTACCTAGTTAATTATCATACAATTTGTTGGCCAAATTCAAGATTGTGTGATATTTAACGGGATCCTAGCCCGCTAGGAAACACGGTTTCCCGAGTACTCGACAGAGGGTTAGAGGCTCGCCGAAAAATAGTGGAAGGCAATAATTGAATTTGCAATGTTCGTCTAATTACTTGCCATACGCGCTCAAAACAAATATCATTGGTCAAATAAATTAAATATTAGTTGGACTAATATTTAAATTATTGTTTTATAATAACAGTTGGACTGTATTCAAATAAATAAATTATAGTTGATTAAATAGTTGGACTATAATAATCATTATAATAAATAGTACATAAATCGTTGATTAAATAGTTGGACTATTAGAATCAAGATAAAGTGAAAGATTAGTGTTTAAAACATAATCCTGGGGAAAATGTATTAAACGACTTTAATTTTCAAAATTGGGTATAATTTCATGATGGTCCTGGAAAATAATAAGTTACTTGATTTGATAAAACAACATATTAGGCCTAAGCCCGGAGTTAAAAAAATAGTAGAGCATGGTCTTTGGAAGATTCATGTGATGATAACTTTAGTGCTTAATCCATTTAGCTTGTTGCAGTAGACTCCTTAATTTCTTAATCAGAACTAAGGATTAGATCCTTAAAGTATGATACTGAAATTGAAGGACCTTCATATATCTATTTTTGATCTTAGAAGTACTAAATTGCAATAATAACTCTTGGAGAGTTAATGACTATTCTCAATGAGATAAAGTCAAACTTTGCAATGAGGCAAGTAGCGCAAGGCGCACCTTACTTCGATATTCTAGAAACCCGAGGCTTGGCCAAAGGCTTCTGGAATGTGGAAAAGGGCAAAGGAAAAATCATTATAATCTTCTGGGAAGATAAAGGACATATCCCAAAATGTCTGCCTAAATGTGGCAAACGGGATCGCGGAAGCGTGACTGCCATTTGGACAAAGCAGACATGAAGGAATTGAAAAACGGGCAAGGCTCTGACTTCAAATATGTTTGTCATAAAATATGTTCACTACTAGTATTAAAATTGGACTTTAAATACTTAGTGTGGTACATAAATATATATTGATGTTCAGAATCTGCTTTGAGCAGGATACTAACATCAGTTGAGATAAACCTGCGAATTGGAAACGGGATGAAAGTCGTTGTTTTAACCGTAGATACCTCAGTTTAGGAACTACCCTTTGGGTATGTACTTAAATTAGGAAACTGTTATAATGTAACTAGTTTGACTAGAAACATTATCTCTATATCAGGGTTTAACCCGTTGCGGGTATACCTTTATATCCTAGAACACTAAAGTGTTTTATTATATAAAGATGATATTGAGAGAAACACATTAGATGTGAATAACAGTATTTATATTTTGAATATAAAATAAATCTCAAACATATAACATGACAAACAAATAGCTCAAACTGATTTGATCAGAAGAAACATATTGTGGCATTGTTTTCTGGGACACAATTAAACAAGACTCGTATATCCACACTTTCGAAGAGTATGTACTAGGACAAATTTGATTCAATTCAAATAAAGTCTACGAATCTAGTTCATTGAGCAAAGTGCCTAAAACACCTTTACTTGGTAAAAGTGCAAAATGCCACCAATCTGTTAGCCCTAGTTCATAGTGAAGCAAGTGGGCCCATGTCTAGCTAGGCTAGATGTGGATATGATTATTTCGTGACCTTTACGGATGTGGCATCGCATTGTGGTTATGTGTTTCTTTTAGAACACAAATCGGAAACTTTTAAAGTTTCGACACGAAATAGACAAACAGATCGGCTAAAGTAATAAACCATCACGGTTAGACCATGATGAAATACTTAAGCAATAAGTTTCTTACATACTTGAAAGAGTATAGTATTCTTTCAAAGAGGACTCCTCCCGAAACTCGTCAATTTGACGGTGTTTCTGTTAGACAGTTATGACCCATAGCGTCACTATTTTGTAAATGATATTGTATTATTGTACAAAATTAACTATGTAGTAATGAAATTGCTTTTTACCGTTTTGTAATTTATTTACTTAGATATAAATGGTAGAGTCCCTATGATTAGTTCCGGATTGTGATGATATGAGACGGTATCAATCCATAAAGGTTTAATCATTAATATCCCTAGTCGTAGTATTATCGAGATTGGACATCGATAATGCGGAATAGACTAGTACTGCACTTGTGCATGTTGTGAGGGCACAACGGCATAGTTCTCATATATTTAAGTATAGGATACTTATGCAAGTGCGGTAGGGGGTTGTGTTTTACCGATGGTACGGAAAACAGCTTCGCTCTGGATAGACCCCGCGGAATCCCATTGGTAGTATGTCTGCGTGTCTATGGGAGTCCGCTTCAGGGTAGGTGCATTTGATCTTAACCTGAGACTTGCATCGCTAGTACTTACGACAATCGGTAAACTTTAGTTTTGGTGGTCCAGGGCTTTAACGGGTTCTGTGTACACCTCTTCTGGATTTATCGAGAATCGTAGTGTATTGGGTGTGATGTCAAGATGGAAGTATCACTTCAGACATATGGAGATGATGATCGCGAGGGATACAGAACTAGTACTCTATAATGGTTGCAACCATCGGGATAATATGACTAGGTCAGGATTATCCGATTCAAAGAGACTGGTTGCTTGATGTCCGATATGTGTATCGTACGGGGCAGACACATCTCCAGCCCCAGGCCTTACATGTGATCATCCGATACTGGTTCGATATACACTATACTACGGTATATTACGCCTGTTATAGATCTTATATTCCAATAAGAATATTTCTGGAGAATTGGGTAGGCATGGCGTTTTGCTAGAGGCTAACCTTGTCTTGTAAATCGGTAAAAACGTAGTACTTGGTACGTACGTATTCAGATAATCTGACGGCCGTATTTACTGTCAACATATCCAGAGATCTCTTGGGTCGCTTCCCGAAGATTCACCAATGACGTATGATTCAAAATCGATTAATCTTGGATTAATTACGGAGAGACTTTATCTTGGATAAAGTACTATACATAGAGAGAGAACAACTAATTTGGAAATAATCGTAAAATTATTATATTCGATATAATAATCGAAATTCGATTTCGACGCGAAATTAAAATTAGATTTTAATTCGGGCAAACGAGTTAATTTAGAATTAATTCGTTAGCGACGTAAATAATAATTTCGCTAGGCGCAATTATTTATTTAAATTCGATTTAATTAACGTCGCGACGTAAGTTCGGTATTTCGGAAATATCGAACCCGAAGCGTGAGTGCACGTGGGCCCACTTTCATTTGGAAACGTGTAGGGCCCACATGACACATGTCATATTATGCATTATTTAATTCTAATGCATTTTATGGAGATAGTGTACAATGCACTCAATGGTTTTGCATGGAGTTTGAGTGTTTGACACTCTAAGCCATTGCATGATTTGTGTCATAAGTTTATTATTAATTTAATAAATATTATGGCATAAATATAAATTGATTTTTTGTAACAAAAATCATTCAACTCTCCTCTCTCTCTCACATTGCCGAAACTACATGCAGTTTTGGGCTCTCCATTTCTTCAATTTTTGTGGCAAGATTTGAAGAAGTTTTGCATTCAAAATCACAACAAAGGCTAGCACCTTCAAGGGATCATACATAGGTGATATGGGAAACTAATCCTTGAGCTTGGAAGGATCAAACTCGACTTGGAATCCCTCTTTTCTTCTTGGCTGAGAGCTTCACTGCACAAGGGAGGAGTTTTCGCATCATCTAAGCATCCATTTTCAACTATTGTGAGTATGATTCCGCCATACTTCAATTTATTCATTCATGTATTTATATATTTTGCTTGTTCTTGTTGATCTTGGGGCTTGGTTATTTTTCCAACAATGGTATCATTGAGCTTAAAGAGCATGCAAATATATTAGGATGTTATTTGGGGAAAAATTGTATGAAGCATGATTTGATGAGTTTGCTTGATTAAATATGCTTAGATGTATGCTATTTAGATTATACATCATCAATTTCATGGAAAATAAATTGGATTAATTTTTCCAACCCAAATGAGGCTTGGCCGAATACATGCAAGCATATGGACTAGATGATTTTTTAATTTTAAGACATTAGATGACTTGAAACAATATGGAATGATGATTTGTAACTCGATTGGATTGAAAACGAAATCAATCACCTTGGCCGAATGCTTGATGGAGGATTAGGGACTTGATTTTTTGATTAAATAATGTTGGACATATATTTAAGATAAAAATATGATTAATGGATTAATTTGATATTTTGGGAATATTGATTTAAAGGATTAATCATGATAATACACTTTAATTAATTAAGTTATAAAATTTGGAATTTTAAAATTTGGTTAGTTGGGCTTAATTTTGAATTGGGCCCCTAAAACTATTATATTTGTACATAATGGGCTTGGTTGGGCCAAGTAGATTTGGACCATTTGGATTGGATCCAAAATGGGCCTAAATCACACCATTTAAGCCCAAATGTAATAAATGGGCTTTTATGTTTAATTGGGCCTTATGGGCTTGATATTGATTTTATGGCATATGAGGGTGATTCCTTATTGGGCTTGGTAATTGGGTTTGACCCATACATTGACCAAAACCCAAGCCTAAAGAAATCAATTGAAAGCCCATCGGACTTTAATTAAAAGGACATTAGATGTTAGTTGGGCTTTGAGACCCGATTGTATTAGATTTGGAATCTAAGTTATAAAAGCACAATAAAAGTGTAAATATTTAATTTAGAATTAAATAATAGGATTAGTATTGAATACTACTTAAATTGGATTTAACGAGTAGTTCGATATAATTCGTGAATTCATACTATAAGTATTTATTCTCAAATTGAGTTGGACTCGCGCAAATGCAAACAATTGTTTGAACATTGTATTGTCACCTAACAAAGACTAATTAATTGGATTTGATTGGTTGTATAACATTCCTTGAATGAATGAATGTGGATGTGATGTATGAATAGTGTATATCGGATGGATATTAGAAGGGAAGGGTAATTTTAGAAATTATTGTAAATTTTGAATTTATAAATTGGACCTGCGTGTCCAGCATTTCTCTTATTGTCTCTTTGTATTCTTCTCACCTAATTCCCCTCAATGTAAATGAGGTTTCTCTTATTGTATTATGTAATTGGGTAAGAGTAGAATAGTGCTAGCGGGGAGAGGAAAGGGAGGGAGTGATTTGTTCTAGGAACAAGTTGTTGTTCATATCCATCCGTATATCGCTATTACTTTACTTTACGCGCTTTATGATGTTTTAGAAGCATGCTTAAGGGTGTATGATGATGAGACCTAACAAAGATAAATTAATTGGTTTCCAATTACGCGAAAAATCCCTCAAACAATATTAAGCGATTTTCCTTCCATTGAATGATTCTTTCTCAAGATCCGAAATTGGCATTGGTTGTGTGGCCAAAGTCAAGACCTTTGTCAATTGAGGATGTGTTTGAATCATGAGATTTTTGTTCCACATCGGTGTCCTGTCCAAGTTGTGATTTGTTGGCCAAAGTCAAGATCACTTCTTGTCCATCGACATTGATTACGAAACTTTCCTCGTCAATGGGTCCCGCTTAACTGGAATCATTAGGTTTGTTGTGCCAAAGCCAAGGCTTAGTTGATTCAGAGGAAATGGTTAGGAAAATGTATTGGATGCATTGACATATGTATATGTTTCGGACTTAGATGTCCACCTACCGGATCTAGGAATTGGATGGGATCCAATTGATCTTCGAGATCTACCTAGTTAAATATCATACAATTTGTGGCCAAAGTCAAGAATATGATTTCATTCAAAACGTAGATGATCCTTGTGTATATAAGAAGGTTAGTGGGAGTGCACTGACTTTTATTGTCCTTTATGTCGACGATGTATTGCTTATAGGCAATGACATTCCTATGTTAACGTCGGTGAAAGCTTGGCTTTCATTGAAATTCTCCATGAAAGATCTGGGAGAAGCAGCTTTTATTCTAGGAATAAAGATCTACAGGGATAGATCTAGAAGGCTACTTGGACTCTCCCAGAGTACATATATTGATAAAGTGTTGAAGAGATTCAACATGGATCAGTCCAAGAGGGGACTGTTGCCAACATCACATGGCGTCTATCTATCTAGGGACATGTGTCCTAAAAACAAGATGAGAGAGACAACATGAGTCGGACTCCGTTCGCCTCGGCAGTTGGATCGATCATGTATGCCATGATATGTACACGACCTGATGTGTCCTATGCTTTGAGCATGTGTAGTCGATATCAGGCCGATCCAGGAAAGGATCACTGGATGGCGGTTAAGAGTATCCTTAGGTATCTTAAGAGAACTAAGGATGTTTTCTTAATCTATGGAGATGGAGAACTTGAGGTATCTGGGTATACCGATGCAAGTTTCCAAACCGACAGAGACGACTTCAAGTCGCAAACTGGGTACATATTTTGCTTGAATTACGAAGCAGTGAGCTGGAAATCTTCCAAGCAAGATACTGTTGCCGATTCAACAACTGAAGCGGAGTACATTGCAGCAGCTGAAGCAGCAAAGGAAGCGGTTTGGATCCGAAAATTCCTAGTTGGATTAGGAGTAGTTCCATTAGCAGCTGAGCCCGTTTTATTGTATTGTGACAATAGCGGGGCCATAGCGCAGGCTAAGGAACCAAGGTCTCATCAACGATCCAAACATGTTCTTCGACGATTCCATCTGATTCGAGAGATCATACATCGTGGCGATGTGAAGATCGAAAAGATCGCATCAGAGGACAACATTGCAGATCCGCTGACGAAAATAATTCCTCGGGAAAAGTTTGAGCGACACATACATAGTTCAGGTATTAGATGCTTGAGTGACTGGCTATAGGCCAAGTGGGAGATTGTTAGACAGTTATGACCCATAGCGTCACTATTTTGTAAATGATATTGTATTATTGTACAAAATTAACTATGTAGTAGTAAATAATGAAATTTTACCGTTTTGTAATTTATTTACTTAGATATAAATGGTAAGAGTCCCTATGATTAGTTCCGGATTGTGATGATATGAGACGATATCAATCCATAAAGGTTTAATCATTAAATATCCCTAGTCGTAGTATTATCGAGATTGGACATCGATAATGCGGAATAGACTAGTACTGCACTTATGCATGTTGTGAGGGCACAACGGCATAGTTCTCATATATTTAAGTATAGGATACTTATGCAAGTGCGGTAGGAGGGGTTGTGTTTTACCGATGGTACGGAAAACAGCTTCGCTCTGGATAGACCCCGCGGAATCCCATTGGTAGTATGTCTGCGTGTCTATGGGAGTCCGCTTCAGGGTAGGTGCATATGATCTTAACCTGAGATTGCATCGCTAGTACTTACGACAATCGGTAAACTTTAGTTTTGGTGGTCCAGGGCTTTAAGGGTTCTGTGTACACCTCTTCTGGATTTATCGAGAATCGTAGTGTATTGGGTGTGATGTCAAGATGGAAGTATCACTTCAGACATATGGAGATGATGATCGCGAGGGATACAGAACTAGTACTCTATAATGGTTGCAACCATCGGGATAATATGACTAGGTCAGGATTA
Organism: Zanthoxylum bungeanum; assembly: GCA_019454045.1. Taxonomy (NCBI): domain Eukaryota; kingdom Viridiplantae; phylum Streptophyta; class Magnoliopsida; order Sapindales; family Rutaceae; genus Zanthoxylum; species Zanthoxylum bungeanum. The sequence goes on along the minus strand of SKCR01027508.1, from coordinate 190,531 downwards.
TCCGATTCAAAGAGACTGGTTGCTTGATGTCCGATATGTGTATCGTACGGGGCAGACACATCTCCAGCCCCAGGCCTTACATGTGATCATCTGATACTGGTTCGATATACACTATACTACGGTATACTACGCCTGTGTTATAGATCTTATATTCCAATAAGAATATTTCTGGAGAATGGGGTAGGCATGGCGTTTTGCTAGAGGCTAACCTTGTCTTGTAAATCGGTAAAAACGTAGTACTTGGTACGTACGTATTCAGATAATCTGACGGCCGTATTTACTGCCAACATATCCAGAGATCTCTTGGGTCGCTTCCCGAAGATTCACCAATGACGTATGATTCAAACTCGATTAATCTTGGATTAATTACGGAGAGACTTTATCTTGGATAAAGTACTATACATAGAGAGAGAATGATTAATTTGGAATTAATCGTAAAATTATTATATTCGATAATAATCGAAATTCGATTTCGACGCGAAATTAAAATTAGATTTTAATTCGGGCAAACGAGTTAATTTAGAATTAATTCGTTAGCGACGTAAATAATAATTTCGCTAGGCGCAATTATTTATTTAAATTCGATTTAATTAACGTCCGACGTAAGTTCGGTATTTCGGAAATATCGAACCCGAACGCGTGAGTGCACGTGGGCCCACTTTCATTTGGAAACGTGTGGGGCCCACATGACACATGTCATATTATGCATTATTTAATTCTAATGCATTGCATGGAGATAGTGTACAATGCACTCAATGGTTTTGCATGGAGTTTGAGTGTTTGACACTCTAAGCCATTGCATGATTTGTGTCATAAGTTTATTATTATTAATAAATATTTTGGCATAAATATAAATTGATTTTTGTAACAAAAATCATTCAACTCTCCTCTCTCTCTCACATTGCCGAAACTACATGCAGTTTTGGGCTCTCCATTTCTTCAATTTTTGTGGCAAGATTTGAAGAAGTTGTGCATTCAAAATCACAACAAAGGCTAGCACATTCAAGGGATCATACATAGGTGATATGGGAAAATAATCCTTGAGCTTGGAAGGATCAAACTCGACTTGGAATCCATCTTTTCTTCTTGGCCGAGAGCTTCACTGCACAAGGGAGGAGTTTTCGCATCATCTAAGCATCCATTTTCAACTATTGTGAGTATGATTCCGCCATACTTCAATTTATTCATTCATGTATTTATATTTTTGCTTGTTCTTGTTGATCTTGGGGCTTGGTTATTTTTCCAACAGTTTCCAAACAGGATGAACCGAATTTTGTTAGACTTGATAAGGTTAATCATGAGTCGCTCTGAGCTACCATTTCCTTCAACGGATAAGCATTTAACAGTGCAAAACTTATTTAGAATAAGGTTCCATAATAATCTGTTTGACATAATTTCATATTAGATATGAACAGGAAAGAAACTGGGTTTCTCATTCCTGAATATTTGGGAATGCTGGGCATATGTTTGGATGATACCAAACTAGAACCCAAATTGGATGAGTGCCAATTGTAGGTTATCCTAGGGAAACCATAAGTATAGTACTTATACAACTCACAAAGAGAAAAATTTAATTGTTTCTCACCATGCAGTTTTCCTAAGAGGAATACCGATATGCAGTGGTAAGTGGGAGGATAGTAAAACTCGATGAAAATCGGAGTAATACTGTTAAAGGCACTGAATCCTTAATGGAACACAAATAGTTCATCAAGTAATCTTCAAATACACAAGAACCGCGTAATTCGGAGAGAGTCAGAAAACAACCTGGGGTATGGGTTTCTGATCTCACCTCATAAATATGTCAATCTCATTGAGGTATACCAACTGACTACGTATGAGGAAGTGATACAAGGTATCGACTCCCTATTATGACAAAGTGTCATGAATCCGAAATGGATTCCATGTATATTAACTATGTTTAGAGAACTAGTTGATGTACCGCAAGGCATTGTGCCTATTGGTACTATATAAGTCTTCAAGGAAGACATACATGGAAGGCAACATACCAACGTTTAAAGCTAGGCTTTTAGCGGAAAGGTATCGTTATCAACATTGTGTTGATTACAATGAAACCTTTTACCTGTTGCCACGTTGAATCCATTTGGATAATGCTTGCTAAAGCTGCATATTTCATTTATGAAAAATGTCAGCTTAACGGGAAAATCGCTTTCCTTAAAAGGAAACCTTTTGGAGGATGTTTAAAACATCATGTCGATTTTGTCGTACCATAACCAACAAACAAGGTTTGCGGGTTACTCGATCCATGTTTGGATTGAAGCAAGCATTAGGTTCATGGAATTATCGTTTTGATGTAATCATAATGATTTATGATTTAATTCAAAACGAAATGATTCTTGTGTATATAAAGGGGTTAGTGGGAGAGCACTGACAATAAATGTCCTATAAATAATGATAATATGTCATTTCTTGGAAATGATATTCCCATAAAAACGATCAGTGAAAGCTTGGATTTAGGAAAAACTCTCCGAGAATTCGTACATTGAAAAATATACGTTACCTGGTGTCTCATACGCTTTGAGCATATAGAGTCACAAACAGGCCAATCCAAGTGATAGTCACTGGATTGATGTTAAGAACATCCTTTAGTATCTTATAGAACTAGAGATGTTGTCTTTTACTATGGAGATGGAAAACTTGGAGTGATTGGGTTCACTACTGCAAGTTTCCTAACCGATAAAATGACTATAAGTCGCAAACGGTACTATACAGTTTGAATAACGGAACAGTGAGCTGGAAATCTTCCAAGCAAGATACTGTTACCGAATAAACAACAAATGCGGGTTATTGCTGCAGCTGAGGTAGTAATAGAAGCCTTCTGGGTCGAAACAAATCTAATTAGATTAGATATAGTTCTGTTAGCAGCTGAGCTAGGCTACAGCGTAGGCTAAAGAATTAATTGTCTCATCAACGATCCAGATATATACTTCGAATATTCATCTGATTCGTTCGGATCATACATCGTGGCGATGTGATGATCGTATAAATCGCATCAGACGATAATCACAAAAATTCGGTGACAAAAGCCTTTCCTCAGCAGTTTGAGCGAACCGTACATAGTTCGGGTGTTAGACACTTGAGTGACTGGCTATAGGCCAAGTGGGAGATTTTTGGACAGTTATGACCCATAGCGTCACTATTTGTACAGATCATGGTGTTGTTGTACAAATTAACTATGTGACAAAGGAGATTGCTCTCTTATCATTTGTGATTAGATCACCAAGATGTATAAATGATAGGAGGTCCTTATGATTTGTTCCTGGATTGAGAATGATATGAGACAGTATCAGTCCACGAAGGATAAATCATTAAATATCCCTAGTCAGAGTATTATCGATATTGGACATCGATAATGCGTAAAAGACTAGTATTACACTTGTGCACGTTGTGAGGGCACAACGGCATAGTTCTCATATATTTGGGTATAGGATACTCATGCAAGTGTAATAGGAGGTTGTGTTTTACCGATGGTATGGGAAACAGCTTCGCTCTGGATAGACCCCTTCGGAATTCCATTGGTAGGATAACTATGTGTCTATGGAAGTCTGAATTCAGGGTAGGTGTATTTGGTCTTAACCTGAGACTTTCACCGCTAATACTTGCGACAATTAATATGCTTTGGTTTTGGTCGTCCAGGGCTTTAACCGATTTTGTGTACGCCTCTTCTGGGTATATTGAGAATCGTAGTGTATTGGGTGTGATGTCAAGATGGAAGTATCACTTCAGTTATAGTGGAGATGATGATCACGTAGGATACGGAACTTGTTCTCTTATATGCTGCAGCTATCGGGATATTATGACTAGGTCATGTATATCCGATTGTAGAGACTAGTTACCAGACATCTGATATGTGCTTCGTACGGGGCACACACAATTCCAGCCCCAGGCCTAGCACATGACCATCCGATACTGGATCGACATTTGCAATACTATGTATACTACGCCTGATATAGATCGCTTATTCCTGTAAGCATGTTTCTGGAGAATTGGGTAGGCATGGCGCTTTGCTAGAAGCCAACCTTGTCTTGTAAATCGGTATAAACATAGTACTAGGTACTTACGTGTTCGGATAGTCCGACGACCGAATTTACTGCCAACATATCTGGGGATCTCATGAGTCACTTCCCAAAGATTCTCCGATGACGTATGACTCGCACTTTTAATTAATCTGGGATTAATTTGATGAGAGAGAAAATTATTCTGGGATTAATTACGGAGATATTTTATCTGGGATAAAATGTCATTTAAAGAGAGAGCACGATTAATTTGGAATTAATCAATAAATTTAATATATTCGATATATTAAACGAAATTGGATTTCGACGCGGAATTAAAATTGGATTTTAATTCGAGCGAACGAGTTAATTTAGAATTAATTCGTTAGCGACGTGAATAGTAATAATGCTAGGCATGATTATTTAATTAAATTAGATTGAATTACGACGCAACTGAAAATTCGTTAATTTGGAATTAACGAACCCAATCCCGGGAGTGTTTGCGAGCGCATTCGCATTTCGAATTCGAGTGCGGCATGTAAATCACATCAAGCGTCAAATCGCAAGTCACATCTAGCGTCATTCAAGTGATAGATGTCTTTCACTTTGAGTGATTGACACTAGTCACTATTCATGAGTGATGTGACTTAATGGAAGTAGTTGGAAGGCTTTAATGCATTTTTTTCTGCCATTCTCCTTTGTGTATTCACATGTGTTTCATTGCTTTTAAATGATCCATGGGACTTAATAGAAACCCAACACCGGCTGTAAGTATGTTTGTTATAAACATGTTCACTATTAGTTTCAAAATTGGATTTTGATACTAGATGTGGTACATAGATATGTACTGTTGTGCAGAATCTGCTGATTAGCAGGATACTGACTTCAGTTGAGATTGATCTACGAATCGAAAAAGGGACGAGAGTCACTGTTTTAACCATAGAAACCTAAGTTTAGGAACTACCCTTCGGGTGTGTACTTAAATTTGGAAACTGTTAAAATGTAACTAGTTTGACTAGAAACATTTTCTCTATATCAGAGTATAATCCATTACGGATATACCTTTATATTCTAGAACACTAAAATGTTTTATTTTATAAAGATGATATTGAGATATACACATTAGATGTGAATAACAGTATTTATATTTTGAATTTAAATGCATCTCAAACATATAACATGACAAACAAATAGCTTAAACTGATTAGATCAGATGAGACTTATTTGTGGCATTGTTGTCTGGGACACATTAAACAAGACTAGTATATCCACATTGTTGGACAATTATGACCCATAGCGTCACTATTTGTACAGATCATGGTGTTGTTGTACAAATTAATTATGTGACAAAGGAGATTGCACCCTTATCATTTGTGATTAGATCACCAAGATATATAAATGATAGGAGGTCCATGTGATTTGTTCCTGGATTGAGAATGATATGAGACAGTATCAGTCCACGAAGGATAAATCATTAAATATCCCTAGTCAGAGTATTATCGAGATTGGACATCGATAAATGCGTAAAAGACTAGTATTACACTTGTGCGTGTTGTGAGGGCACAACGGCATAGTTCTCATATATTTGGATATCGGATACTCAGGCAAGTGTAATAGGAGGTTGTGTTTTACCGATGGTACTGGAAATAGTTTCGCTCTGGATAGACCCCCTCGGAATTCCATTGGTAGTATGACTATGTGTCTATGGAAGTCCGAAATCAGGGTAGGTGTATTTGGTCTTAACCTGAGACTTGCACCGCTAATACTTACGACAATCAATATACTTTGGTTGTGGTCGTCCAGGGCTTTAACAGGTTCTGTGTACGCCTATTCTGGGTATATTGAGAATCGTAGTGTGTTGGGTGTGATGTCGAGATGGAAGTATCACTCCAGTCATAGTGGAGATGATGATCGCGTAGGATACGAAACTTGTTCTCTTAAATGCTCGAGCTATCGGGATATTATGACTAGGTCATGTATATCCGATTATAGAGACTAGTTACCAGACATCTGATATGTGCTTCGTACGAGGCAGACACAATTCTAGCCTCAGGCCTAGCACGTGGTCATCCGATACTGGATCGAAATAAGCAATACTACGTATACTACGCCTGATATAGATCACATATTCCTATAAGGATATTTCTGGAGAATTGGGTAGGCATGGCGCTTTGCTAGAAGCCAACCTTGTCTTGTAAATCGGTATAAACGTAGTACTAGGTACTTACGTGTTCGGATAGTCCGACGACCGTATTTACTGCCAACATATCCGGGGATGTCATGGGTCGCTTCCTGAAGATTCACCGATGATGTATGACTCGCACTTTAATTAATCTGGGATTAATTTGATGAGAGAGAAAATTAATCTAGGATTAATTGCGGAGATATTTTATCTGGGATAAAATATTAATTAAAGAGAGAGAACGATTAATTTGGAATTAATCGATAAAATAATATATTCGATATATTATACGAAATTGGATTTCGACTCGGAATTGAAATTAGATTTTAATTCGAGCGAACGAGTTAATTTAGAATTAATTCTTTAGCGACGTGAATAGTGATTTTGCTATGCATAATCATTTAATTATGTCGCAATGGAAAATTTGTTAATTCGAAATTAGCGTACTCGAGCCCGAGTGTGATTGCGAGCGCATTCGTATTTCGAATTCGAATGCGGTACGCAAGTCACATCAAGCGTCAAATCGCTAGTCACATCAAGCGTCAAATCACATGTCACTTTGAGTGATGTGACAATTTGATTGAATGATTGAGTGATTGATGTGGTAGTTGAAAAGCATTAATTGGTTTATACTTTTTGACTTTTGGTAAATGGAAAAGGGTTTTGTTTTTTGATTTTTTTAAAAATCAAAATATAAAAACAAAGCACTTTTTCCTTCTCTCTCTCTAACCACTTACCGTCTTCTCTCTTTCCCTCCTCTTCTCTCACGGCTTGGAGCCAATTTTTTTCTTCTTCCATTTCTGGTTCTGCCGAAAGACAAAGAGAAGCAAGAGAGTGATTTTGTTACAAAATCAAGTGCTAGCACACACATAGAGTTATCCTAAGTTGATAGGGCAGTGATTTCGTGAGCTTGGAATCCATTTTGGAAGCTTGGAGCTTAGAGCTTCAATGGAGGACATCCATGGACGACTCTTGGAGGAGCCAAAGCAGCAAATGCCGAGCAGTCCACTACCCAAAAGCTTCACTGTCGTGCCATTTTGGAGGAAGAAAAGGCTTGTGTTCATCGCGTCGCAAGATCCGTTCAATGTGAGTATGATTCCGCCATTCTCCTTTGTGTATTCACATGCGTTTTTGTGCTTGATTTCATTCTTGGGACCTTAAAAGAAACCAACACACACATTCGAAGAGTGGATACTAGGATGGATTTGATCTTATTCAAATGATGTCTACGAATCTAGTTTATTAGGCAAAGTGCCTAAAACACTTTTTACTTGGTAAAAGTGTAAGTGTCATCGATCTGTAAGCCCTCGTTCATAGTGACGTAAGTGGGCCCATGTCTAGCTAGGCTAGAGGTGGATATGAACGCTTCGTAACATTTATGGATGTGGCATCGCGTTATGGTTATGTGTTTCTTTTGAAACACGAATCGGAAACTTTTGATAAATTCAAAGAGTTTCGACACGAAGTAGACAGACAGATCGGCTAAAGTATTAAAATATCACGATTAGATCGTGATGAAAATACTTAAGTAATATAGTTTCTTGATTATTTGAAAGAGTATAGTATTCTTTCAAAATGGACTCCTCCCGGAACACCTCAATTTGACGGTGTGTCCGAACAGAGAAACCGAACTTTGTTGGACATAGTAAGGTTAATCATGAGTCGCTCTAAGCTACCATTTTCCTTCAAGGGATACGCATTTACAGTGCAATACTTATTTTGAATAAGGTTCCATAAAAATATGTTAGACAGACTTCATATTAGATATGAACAGGAAAGAAACCGGGTTTTCTCATTCCTGAAGATTTGAGTATGCTAGGCATATGTTTGGATGATACCAAACTAAAACCCAAATCGGATAAAGTGCCTAATTTATAGGTTATCCTAGGGTAACCTAAGTATAGTACTTATACAACTCACAAGAGAACAATGTAATTGTTGCTCGCCATGCGGTTTTCCTAAGAGGATACCTATATGCAGTGGTAAGTGGGAAGAAAGTAAAACTCGATGAAAATCGAAGTAATACTGTTCCAGGCACCGATTCCTTAATGGAACACAAACAGTTCATCAGGGATGAAACTGTACCATAATCTTCGAATACACAAGAACCACGTAAGTCGGAGAGAGTCAAAAAATAACCTGGAAGGTATGGGTTTCTGATCTCACCTCGTAAAGATGTTAATCTTATTGAGGAATACGAACTGACTACGTTTGAGGAAGTGATACAAGGTATCGACTCCCTATAATTGCATAGTGTCATGAAATCCGAAATGGATTCCATGTATACCAATCAAGTTTGGACACTAGTTGTTGTACCGGAAGGCATTGTGCCTATTGGTACTATATAAGTCTTCAAGGAAGACATACATGGATGGCAACATACCAACGTTCAAAGTTAGGCTTGTAGCGAAAAGGTATCGTTATCAACATTTTGTCGATTACGATGAAACCTTTTACTCGTTGCCATGGTTAAATCCATTTGTGTAATGCTTGCTAAAGCTGCATGTTTCATTTATGAAATATGGCAGCTGAACGTCAAAATCTATTTCCTTAAACGGAAACCTTTTGGAGGATGTTTACAATATCCTGACGATTTTGTCGTACTAAAATGAGAAAACAAGGTTTGCAAGTTAATTCGATCCATTTATGGATTGAAGCAAGCATTGCATTATTGGAACTATCGTTTTTATGTAATCATAATGGTATACGATTTAATTCAAAACGAAAATGATTCTTGTGTATATAAGGAGGTTAGTGGGAGTGCACTTACAATGATTGTCCTATAAAATGATGATATATCATTTCTTGGAAATGACATTCCCATATTACAATCGGTGAAAGCTTGGCTTTCATGAAAATTCTCCGTAGTATTCTTGGGAGAGACAACCTTTATTCTAGGAATAAGGATCTACTGGGATAGATCTAAAAGTTGTTGGCACTCTCCGAGAACTCGTACATTGAGAGATATGTACGTGGCCTGGTGTCTCATATGCTTTGAGCATATGGAGTCACAATCAGGCCAATCCAAGTGATAGTCACTGGATTGATGTCAAGAACATCCTTAAGTATTTTAGATAATCTAAGGATGCTTTCTTATACTATGGAGAATGGGAACTTGAAGTGACTGGGTTCACTGCTGCAAGTTTCCTAACCGACAAAAATGACTATAAGTCGTAATAAAGGTATAATATAGTTTGAATAACGGAACAGTTACCGAATAAACAACAAAAGCGGAATATTACTGCAGCTGAGGCAGCAATAGAAGCAGTTTGGATCTTAATAATCCTAATAAGATTAGGTGTAGTTCTGTTAGCGGCTGAGCTAGGCTACAGCACAGGCTAAAGGATTAATGGTCTCATCAACGATCCGAGTATATACTTCAATTGTTCATCTGATTCGTTCGGATCATACATCGTGGTGATGTGATGATCGAATAAATCGCATCAGATGATAACTTTGCAAATCCACTGACGAAGGTAGTTACTCAGAAGAAGTTTGAGCGAACCGTACATAGTTCAAGTGTAAGACACTTGAGTGACTGGCTATAGGCCAAGTGGGAGATTATTGGACAATTATGACCCATAGCATCACTATTTGTACAGAACATGGTGTTGTTGTACAAATTAACTATGTGACAAAGGAAATTGCTCTTTTATCATTTGTAATTAGATTACCGGGATATATAAATGATAAAAGTCCTTATGATTAGTTCCGGATTGATAAGATATGAGACAGTATCAATCCATAAAGGTTTAATCATTAAAACATCCCTAGTCGGAGTATTATTGAGATTAGACATCGATAATGCGTAATAGAATAGTATTGCACTTGTGCGTGTTATGAGAGCATAACGGCATAGTTCTCATATATTTGGGTATTGGATACTCATGCAAGTGTAATAGGAGGTTGTGTTTACCGATGGTACGGAAACAGCTTCGCTCTGGATAGACCCCTCAGAATTCCATTGGTAGTATGACTATGTGTCTATGGAAGTCCGAATCAGGGTAGGTGTATTTGGTCTTAAATTTAGACTTGCACCGCTAATACTTGTGACAATCAATATACTTTCGTTTTGGTCGTTCAGGGCTTTAACCGGTTCTGTGTACGCCTCTTCTGGGTATATTGAGAATCGTAGTGTATTGGGTGTGATGTCAATATGGAAGTATCACTTCAGTCATAGTGAAAATGGTGATCACGTAGGATACGGAACTGGTGCTCTTATATGCAACAGCTATCGGGATATTATGACTATGTCATGTTTATCCGATTATAGAGACTAGTTACCAGAGATCTGATATGTGCTTCGTACGAGGCAGACACAATTCCAGCCTCAGGCCTAGCTTGTGACATCCGATACTCGATCGCAATACGTAATACTACGTATACTACGCCTGATATAGATTACATATTCCTTTAAGAATATTTCTGGAGAATTAGGTAGGCATGGTGCTTTGCTAGAAGCCAACCATGTCTTATAAATCGGTAAAAATATAGTACTAGGTACGTACGTGTTCAGATAGTCCGACGACAGGATTTACTGCCAACATATCCGGGGATCTCATGGGTCACTTCCCGAAGATTCACCGATGATGTATGACTCAGACATAATTAATCTAGGATTAATTATTAGAGAGAGAAAATTAATCTAGGATTAATTACGGAGATATTTTATCTGGGATAAAATATTATTTAAAGAGAGAGAACGGTTAATTTGGAATTAATCGATAAAATAATATATTCGATATATTATACGAAATTAGATTTCGACGCGGAATTAAAATTAGATTTTAATTCTGGCGAACGAGTTAATTTTGAATTAATTCGCTAGCGACATGAATAGTAATTTTGCTAGGCATAATTATTTAATTAAATTTGATTTAATTACGTCGCAACGGAAAATTCGTTAATTCGGAATTAGCGAACCTGAACCCGGGAGTGTTTGCGGGCTCACTCGCATTTTGAATCAAGTGGGGCCCACAAGTCACATCATGTGTCACATCATTAGTCATTCTTGTGATGTAAGTCACATCAATTTTGAGTGATGTGATGGATGTCACTTTTGAGTGATGTGAGTAGTTGGAAGGCTTAAATGCTTTGTACCTTTTTGGAAAATGGTAATTGGTATTAGATTTTTGAAATCAAAAATAAAAAAAATACACACAACACTCACATCTTCTTCTCATTCTCTCCCATTCGGCCATGGTACCAATTTCCTCTCCATTTCTTGGCTTGGCCGAGAACAACAAAATGCAAAGGAAAGATTTGTGGCAAATTTTTCTATGATGCTAGCACATCCAAGGGGTCAAACAAAGGTGATAGGGAAACCCATTCATGAGCATGGAATCACCATTTACAAAGCTTGGAGCTTGGAGCACACAATGGAGGGTTGTCCGAAACTTGGAGCACAAATTTTAGGCATGGCCGAGAGCTTCCATGGAGGAGGAAAAGTTTTGTGTTCTTCGCATCGCAAAAGCCGATCAAAGTGAGTATTCCGCAACTTTACTTTGATGTATTCACATGTTTTCATTTCTTAATTGATCTTGGGATAACTTAGAAACCCAACATTACAAGGCACAAAGCTAAGAAGATCAAAGACGTCATGGCAGGCTTAGCCCATTATCATGTGACCGAATTGAACAAACACCTTAGAGGTAAAGTGGACTTCACATAAGAGGGTTCAAGAGCCATACACATGACCCACATCATCAAGGATCGGTATGCATCAATTCTATCTGTTTAGGCTTATCTATTTACATGTATGGACCAAAACGTGGATGCATATTTTATTTTAGCCTTGTGTTAGTTTATTTATATTTGTTGGTTTCTTAATGGGCTAGAATTTATGAGTTGTGGCCTTGAGTTAATTATGGGTAGTTTAAGGTTATTCTTGTTTTTTTTTTTACTTTAGTAGGGTTTTAGCTTGTGTAACTATTTAAAGCCATATTTTTATAATGAAAAGACATGACCTTTTTGTCAAAAATAATATAGCATTGTGCGTGACATTTCATTGGTGAGAGAAGGGTGATTATTCCAAGTTCAGTGATTGAACAAAGACTTATCAAAGGGTTGGCATCTTTTATGGCATCTTTTACCGGCAAGTTTCATCTTAGGCAATCTCCAAGGGTTTTCAAGGGCAAGTTCTTTGAGGGTCTACGGGATTTTGGATCGAATTTGTCTCTATGGTATCAGATTCGTATCAAGAATGGTGTTACAAAAATGAGAAATCATACCCTATTAGACATGCTTAGATCAAGGTTTAGTGCCAGTTTATTACCTAATTTATTATGGGGATATACATTATAGACTGTGACCGGTGCGTAATCACACGCGTATAACGCAAGCGCACGTATCATTCAAGTAGTATAAAAAGTATCGATCCCACGAGGACTTACTACCTAAGCTATTAATTTATGAAGCCAAATTTTTACGAGTATCTAATGGAATGATTGGATGGTGATTTTAAATTAAAACAATTAAATAAAATAGCGCGAAAGTAGATTGAGGAAAAATCAATATTAAGAAACTATCTAGGGTTTTGAATTCTTCCAATATCTTTTTAAAGATGAAGTGGTTATCTCAAGTTTGTGTAATATATTGGTTTACTAACCTAGAACACGAAATTATGCAAAAGCCTCTGTCGATGGTCAGATGCAAATACCTAGTGTAACCCAATTAATCATATGTCTATGACAACCAAGTTACCTGAATTTATTAAGATTAAGTTCCAATTATGGCTACCCCCGCCCGACAGGTATATGTCTATCATGTAAGGAAATCTATTAAAGGGTTATCTATCCTCAAAGAAGATCGTGGGCTATTAAGTATAAGGCTGAAACCTAAAATTCCTTTGTCAAGTTTATTTTAAGTTTACCACATCAATCTTATTAATGGCTAGTTAACAAGAAGCATTAAGCTTAAGACTTAATAAATAAACCTTTATATTACCCAAACTATAAAATAACCCCTTATAAAATGGTGATATTGGAATTCATCACAACCCAGAAAACGGACTTAGTTACAACACATATCTAAGGCTAATAAAAGCTTAAATAAAATAAATGACATAAAGTAAATGCTGGAAATTAAATAAAGTAAATGCTGGAAGTAAATGCTGGAAAGTAAATGCTGGAAATTTAAAAATATAAAAGTACAATAAAAGAAAATGTTAGGGTTAGAGGATCTACTTTTATTACTACTATTTTAGATATCTCCCTTATTATAATATATTAATTTGCGTGATATTACCAACCGACCATATAGGCGGTATCCTGATTAAATAAAATTAATAAATAGTTCCAACCGACCATACCGACGGTATCCAGTTTAGTCAGGTTAAAACCAATTTCATTAAGTCCAACCGACCATAAGGCGGTATCCTCATTAAGACAGGTTTTAAATAGTTATTATATTATAATTAAGGGAGATTAATCTAAATATTAATAAAAGCTTAACCTTTTACCCCAGAAAGGGGGAGTTACCTCCTCATTACTGAAAAGTAAATATTGAAAAGTAAATAACATAATGTAAATTGTGTAAAGTAAATAAAATTAATATGCTGAAAATTAAAGACTGAAAAGTAAATAAAAGAAAGTACAAATGCGAAAATTAAATACTGAAAACTATAAATAAACAAACAAGATACAATCTTCAGAGTATTTTTAAGGAATCCTTAGAAGAAAGTATGAGTTTACAACTAAAATCGGCTTGAATTTATAGGCGTCCATGGTCCCTTCGCATCGCGATGCGCCGTTGATTTACGCCACGTGGCGCAGCTTCTACGGAGATGGTAACACATCTCCGGCAACTGTCGGCAGCTAAATTATTATGCTGACGTGGCATGATGTGGCGATGTCGATTGTTGGTAGCATGTGATGGTGACACGTGGCAGGCGCATGTTAGCAAGGCGCATGATAGCAAAACTTCTCTAATGGTCCACGTGTCTGACGTATGTTAGCAGTCTCCGGCGTACGTTAGTAAACGGCGCATTTTAGCACGGCGCATTTTAGCAAAGCGGCATATTTTAGCAAAACGGCACATTTTAGCAAAATGACACATTTTAGCAAAATGGCCCATTTTTGCAGGAAATTTACATTTTTGCCCTTTTTGTCCGTTTTCCACTATTTTGGTCCCAACTTGTCTCCAGAGAGTCCTGTTATTTTATTTATCTACAAAATAACACAAAACACATCAAAATATTCACAAATATCAAGAAACTATACAAAATATTAAGTCAAATGAGTGGAAAATAGTGATCTATTTAGCACTCATCAAACTACAGTGTGTATCCTTAATGTAGTCTCATTTAAGTCTATTCCTAAGACACCCTTAGAGTTGGGGAGCGGTTGGAAAGCTTGTTTAGGAAATTTCCACATATATGGGGGTCTATCACATGTGTTGAATAACAAGAATACCAATTTGGATCCGCGTTCACAGGTGTGTCTATTTGTAGACTATCCTAAGGAGACTCTGGGAGGATTCTTCTATAATCTAGAAGATAATAAAGTGTTTGTGTAGTCAAACGCTACATTTCTTAAAGATGACTATATGAGAGAATTCAAGCCTCGCGGTAGAATAATATTCGAGAAGTTACTTTCTATTTTGACCAGTAAACCATCAACAATAGTTGTGATAATAACGTAGCACCTTCAACATCTGAGTATCAGAAGTAGTTACATCATGATGATCTACCACCTAGACATAGTGGGAGGGTTATATGACAACCTGATCTCAATCTAGAGATTGGAAAAGAAAATTTGTGTCACCTCTAGTGATGGTATCGATGATCTATTGAGCTATTGTAGTGCAATGGATTATTCTAATAAAGATGAATGACTCAAAGCTATGAATCTCAAGATGGAGTCTATGTACTCCAACTCATTCTGGGAACCTGTAGACCAACCTCATAGGGTAAAACCTATAGGTTGCAAGTGGATCTATAAAAGGAAGAGATGAGTATATGGGAAGGTATAGACCTTCAAAGACAGGTTAGTGGCTAAGGGCTATATCCAGAAAGAGAAAGTCGACTATGAGAAGATTTTCTCACCAGTAGCGATACTTAAATCTATTCGCACTCTTCTATTGATTGTCGTTTATTATGAATATGATATATGGAAAATGGATGTCAAGACAACATTCTTGAAGGACAGTCTTGATGAGTGTATCTATATAGTACAACCAGAAGGATTCATTGCTCAAGGTCAAGAGCAAAAAGTTTGCAAGTCATAAAGGTCCTTTTTATGGACTGAAGCAAGCATCTCGATCTTGAAACATAAGATTTGATACCATGATCAAGTCTTATGATTTTGAGCATAAAGTCGATTAGCCTTGTGTATACAAGCGTGTCATTGATAGTATTGTGATTTTTTCTCATATTATATATTGATGATATTTTACTCATTGAGAATGATGTAAAAGTATTATCAGAGGTAAAATCCTAGCTAGCTAACCAATTCCAAATGAAAGATGTGGGAAAAACGAGTTATGTACTTGGGATCCAAAATATTCGGGATCACAAGAGACAGTTGTTAGCTATGTCTTGGTCATCCTATATCTACAAGTATATTATGCGGTTTTAGAAATAGAATTCCAAGAAATGTAATTTATCTTTTCAATATGGAATTCACTTGTGGAAAGAACAGTTTCCTAAGACACCTCAAGTAGTTAAGGAGATGAGACATATTCCATATGCCTCTACATTTGGAAGTCTCGTGTATGTTATGTTATACACAAGACCATACAGCTGGCATGTAGTGAGAGTAGTCAGTAGTTTTCGGTCCCAAGATTATATCAGTGGGTGACTGTAAAGCATAATATCAAGTATCTTAAAAGAATGAAACTATATAATTGTATATTATGGTGATCATATGATCTTTTGATGATATAATGATTCTAATTTTCAGATGGATGTAGATTTGAGAAATTAACATTCGGTTCAGTATTCACCCTAGTTGGTGGAGCCATAGTATGGAGGAGTATAATGAAATCTTGCATTGCTGACTACACCAGGGAGGTTGAATATGTTGTAGCTTGCGAAGCAACTAAGGAAGCAGTATGGCTTCTGAAATTCTTGGGAAATCTAGAAGTTGTTCCAGATATGGATAAATCATTCACACTTTATTGGGATTATAGTGGTGTAGTGGTAAATTCCAAAAAAAAAACAAAATGCCACAAAAGATAGAAGCATATAGAGAGGAAATACCATCTCTTTAGGGAGATATTACAGATAAAATCTGTGGAGAATTTAGATGATCCGTTTATGAAGACCTTGACGGCTAAGGTGTTTAAAGATCATATTTAGTTTCTAGGATTATGCGACATATCTTATTTGCTCTAGTGCAAGAGGGACATTTTTAAGATATATGCCCTAGAGCATAATGTAAAATGTAAATGGGATTTTATTTTAAGTAACAAATGATACAGTTATTCATTTATCTAAGTGGCAAATATTTTTGTTTGTTGATGATGATGGATCTGGTGGATAGGGTATAGGAGCGAAGCAGGGTTTACCGCTATGCCTATGATGTTCGGCGACCATGACACTGTTAGGCTCGCACCCTGTAGAGAGTACGGAGTAGCCCGCGGGGGAGTAAACCGGAGAATAAAGGAGTCGCCACCCAGTGTGAACTGGGAAAGATTTAAGGCCGCACTCACCCCTCGCAAGGGAATACCTCAAACTGTTGGGTTCAGAATGGTCCTTTACTTATGCCAGTATAATGGACGGGTTCACACAATGGTATAGCCAAGTCTTATGCAGTTCATGCAAAGTAATTCAAATAAACACAAATTTGCAAACCCATAAATATTAATAATCACAATAATGTAGTTCCAAAAGCATATTAAATTAAGAAATATGAGATGCGATAACAAAAATTATAATAAACAGTCAAAAGTAGGAAAAGCTTCAATAAATAAATAGCAAACAAAAAGGGGGGTTAATCACGCATGTATGAGTATTTCCCGAGTGGAACGTGGATTTGTATCATAAGTACAGACCGCACTACCGTCCATTCAGATTCGGCTACGAAATTTACATCTGGGTTTCCATCTGATATACCGCAAGGGATAAAAACATACATAATCATCAATGCAATGTAAACGGACATAAAAAAATATAACCATGCATATGCGTATAATTATCAACATGAAAAAAATATAAACAAAATAAAGGCGAAATAATAAAATAACAATAAAAGTGAATAAATAGATAAAAAAAAGATAACATTAAATAGATAAAAAATAATAATAACAAAATGCCGAAGAAAGAAAAGAATGTGACCAGAAATTTGACTGTCTTTGATGTAGGACTTCGCATACCCAGCTGGACGTATTTCACGTCCAGCCAGGCATGCAGTGTCCGGAACTATAAAAATAAATGTGGTAATGGTGCCCTCATGACTTACCTTTTAAGTTGCTTTCTCAGAAGTGTGTTAGGCCGTCTCCAGAATGATCGCTGGTTCGATGTTTCTGGTTGCTGGTTCACTGTTTATACTCGCTATTTTGCTATTTTCTATTTGTTATTTTCTAGTTGTTGTTTTGGTTATTTTCTGGTTGCAATTTTGGTTGTTTTCTAGTTACTATTTTGGTTGTTTTATGGCTGTAATTTTTTCGGTGGTTGGTTGCTGTTTTTGGTGGTTTTTTACTGCTGTTTTTTGTTGTTTTTTGCTACTATTTTTGGTTGTTTTTTGCTGCTATTTTGGTTGTTTTTGGCTGCTGTTTTTGGTTATTTTGGTTGCTGTTGTTTCGATTTCTCTCTCACTATTTTCACTTATTTTTTCAGTGATGCCTTACTATTTTTCTCTTTTTTTCTTGTTGTTTCGGTCTTCTCTAGGGTTTTTTGTGTCAATGTTGTCGTGAAAGAAGAAGAGAAGACCTATAGGGTTTCAAGGGTTAGTCTAAGTCCCCTCAAAAAGAAGAAAAGAGTCTTTTTATAATGATTTGAAGAAATATCCAAATAGGGAAACAAATCATGGAAATTTGGGAGATATATTCTCAAATTAGATCGGGAATAAAATCCTATAAATTTGGTGATGGGGAGATCTCAAATCTTGTAAATTGGTGATGATGAGAATTCAAATCTCATTAAATTGGAAAGTTTTTATGAGGAGATTTGGGCATGTGGATTGCATGGGTTTTGGGCGTGTGGATGGATTGCAAGGGATCTTAGGCGTGTGGATGGATTGTGTTGACGGCTGATTTTGGTCTCAGGGCAATATGGGAATATTACTCCCGAGACAATCCTCCTTCAATAGTGAATTTGTTTGGTTATGGGGGACCAAAAGCAAACTTAGAAAA
The DNA here is from genome assembly GCA_019454045.1 of Zanthoxylum bungeanum. Taxonomy (NCBI): domain Eukaryota; kingdom Viridiplantae; phylum Streptophyta; class Magnoliopsida; order Sapindales; family Rutaceae; genus Zanthoxylum; species Zanthoxylum bungeanum. The sequence continues at coordinate 172,045 of SKCR01027508.1, read as the reverse complement.
AGATAAATAATACGCCAATCGACAAAGAGATTTAACGTGGTTCGGTGGATCTTGGTCCGACCTACGTCCACGGGCACAAAAAGGATGATGCTTTTATTACTCAAACACGTTTCTCAGCTCTACGTCTTGTTTTTTTACAAGTCTGATCGTAATGATCTTCCTCTTCATTCTCTCAACTTGTTCCTCTTATGCACACTCTACCCTTCTATTTATAATAGTGAAGAAATCAGATTCCTTCTCCTACAAGAATTTCCTAGTTGAAATACTTTCCTTTTCCCATAAAGATTCCTAGTCAAAACTATTCCCTTTTCCCATAAGGATTCCTAATCAAAACTACCTTTACTTTCTTTATCCTACTAGGACTCTGACTTACCAGTTTTCCCCATGAAAGTAGGATAACTTGTCATCTTATCCGCAAGAATAGGGTGTCATCTTCCGGAACACGCCTCTCCATATGCTCGGTCTTCATGAGGTCGGTCATAATGGTCATTTGAACTGAGAATGCCGCTGTCGATCTTTTAATTACCTGGTCATCTGAACCCAAGTGCTCGGTTACCGATCAAAAAGTACTCTTAGTGGTCAGGTCGGCATTAATGATTTCGACCGAGAAGGGAATTACCCTTTTTACCCCTGCCGTACTCCTTAAATAACATAGGTCCTGAAAACACCATCAACATATGTCCCCTAGTTCTCGGTAACAACGAGTTTGCGAGTTGATGCCGGGAACTATAAAAAAAGATGGTGTGCTGATCGCCTTGCTGGTGGTCGTTCCAGAAATCACAGAGAAATTGCCTTCGCCATCAACTAAGTCTTCTGTTTCTATCTTCATATCCTCGGTTATTAGAGATGCTGACCCTATTCAGAACGATTCTCCACCTCAAAGCAAATTGCTTACTTGGGTCGTTCCATCAGGAGATGAAGTTCCTCTTGTTGTCCAAACTAAAATGACTCCTCCTCTGTAATATATGTACCAGAGATTTAGAGGTCCTGACCCCTGACTGATCCAATCTCGATTGTGAGGAGAAAATTTTTCCTCTGAGCTAACGATGATGTGCTCTGTGGCATGTGATCCTGTCTCGAGCTGTGAGAGATGCTTGGACCTGGAAGGATGTTACGTCCCCAGTCCGCATGCTGACTTGGTGGGACGCAACCTGACCTTGAGAGAGAAAAGGCACCTGGACCTGAGGGAATGTTACGTCCCCAGTCCGAAGGGCTGACTCGGTGGGATGTACCCCGACCCCGAGCTGAGAAAGGCACTTGGACCTGAGGGAATGTTACGTCCCCAGTCCGAAAGGCTGACTCGGTGGGACGTACCACGACCCCGAGCTGAGAAAGGCACTTGGACCTAGGGGAATGTTACGTCCATAGTCCGAAGGACTGACTCGGTGGGATGTACCCCGACCCCGAGCTGAGAAAGGCACTTAGACCTGTGGGAATGTTACGTCCCCAGTCCGAAGGGCTGACAAGGTGGGACGTACCCCGACCCCGAGCTGAGAAAGGCACTTGGACATGGGGGAATGTTACGTCCCCAGTCCGAATGGCTGACTCGGTGGGACGTAACCCGACCCCGAGTGAAGAGAGGCACTTGGACCTGGGGGAATGTTACGTCCCCAGTCCGAAGGGCTGACTCGGTGGGACGTACCCCGACCCCGAGCTGAGAAAGTCACTTGGACCTGGGGGAATGTTACGTCCCCAGTCCGAATGGCTGACTCGGTGGGACGTAACCCGACCCCTAGTGAAGAGAGGCACTTGGACCTAGGGGAATGTTACATCCCCAGTCCGAAGGGCTGACTCGGTGGGACGTACCCTGACCCTGAGCTGTGACAGGCACCTGGACCTGGGGGAATGTTACGTCCCCAGTCCGAATGGCTGACTCGGTGGGACGTAACCCGACCCCGAGTGAAGAGAGGCACTTGGACCTGGGGGAATGTTACGTCCCCAGTCCGAAGGGCTGACTCGGTGGGACGTACCCTGACCCCGAGCTGAGACAGGCACCTGGACCTGGGGGAATGTTACGTCCCCAGTCCGAATGGCTTACTCGGTGGGACGTACCCCGACCCCGAGCTGAGAAAGGCACTTGGACCTGAGGGAATGTTACGTCCCCAGTCCGAAGGGCTGACTCGGTGGGACGTACCCTGACCCCGAACTGAGACAGGCACCTGGACCTGGGGGAATGTTATGTCCTCAGTCCGAAAGGCTGACTCGGTGGGACGTACCCCGACCCCGAGCTGAGAAAGGCACTTGGACCTGGGGGAATGTTACGTCTCCAATCCGAAGGGCTGACTCGGTGGGACGTACCCCGACCCCGAGCTGATTAATCAAGTGGCCTCGGAGGAACGAATCCAGCCCCGAGTCGATTAATCAAGTGGCCTCGGAGGAACGAATCCAGCCCCGAGCTGATTAATCAGGTGGCCTCGGCGGAACGAATCCAGCCCCGAGTCGATTAATCAAGTGGCCTCGGCGGAACGAATCCAGCCCCGAGCCGATTAATCAGGTGGCCTCGGCGAAACGAATCCAGCCCAGAGCCGATTAATCAAGTGGCCTCAGCGGAACGAATCCAGCCCCGAGCCGATTAATCAAGTGGGACTTATTCAGAAGGGAAGTGAATCAACCTTTTGAAACCCTACCGAATCTGGCACGGGCGTCCCCTTACCAGACCAGTGAAAAACAAAAACAAATCTCTGGAAAATAAATTAAAAGGCGGGGGCGACTTATCGCTTATCCCAAAACAAAAAGTTTTGCAAGTATAAACAACAACACGGATGCCTCAAAACAGCGTCCTGTCCGAGGTCTCCAAAACACAATTCTGAATCTTTCAATTCAGTGTCCCGGCGAACCAGGATTTGGATCAGAGAGCGTTTAAAATGGTAAGGGCACATCCTCTATACGTCGGGTCACTGTGGAGCCTGTGTATTGTGCGAGGGCTCCTCCTTACCACGCTGGAGCAGGCACACGCTACAGGGGCACAACGCATCCCCGTGCTGCGCCTCTCTTGGATCCAAATGATGAATGGATCAAAGAGTGTCCGAGATGCTAAGGGCACATTCCTTCTTAGGTCCGGCATCACTGGAGCTAGCAATCGTCACGGGGGCATCATCCATCCCCGTGCTATGCTTTCTCACAGATCCATTACATCGGGTAAGTGAGGATCAGAGAGTGTTTCGAAACATTAAGGGCATATTCCTCCTTATGTTCGGTAACACTGGAGCAAGCAATCGCCACGGGGGTATCATCTCTCCCCGTGCTATGCTTCTCACGGATCCTATGCATCGAGTACGTCCCTGAATATTCTGAGGACCCCGAGCTAAAGAGACATTTGGTTCTGGGGGAATGTTCCGTCCCCAAGCCAATAAACATGACTCGGTGGGACGTAACCCGACCCCGTTCTGTAACAAACATCGATCTCGGCGGTACAAGAGCAGACCCGAGCCGGAAAGAAACATCGGTCTCGGCGGTACAAGAGTAGACCCGAGCCGGAAAGAAACATCGGTCTCGGCGGTATAAGAGTAGACCCGAGCCAGAAAGAGACATCAGTCTCGGCGGTACAAGAGCTGACCCGAGCCAGAAAGAAACATCGGTCTCGGCGGTACAAGAGCAGACCCGAGCCAGAAAGAGACATCGGTCTCGGCGGTACAAGAGCATACCCGAGCCGGAAAGAGACATCGGTCTCGGCGGTACAAGAGCAGACCCGAGCCGGAAAGAAACATCGGTCTCGGCGGTACAAGAGCAGACCCGAGCCGTAAAATATAAATCAATAAAACGGACTCGGCGGTACAAGAGCAGACCCGAGCCGTAAAACAAATATCAAAACCATTGTGTGAGCCATAAGAAACAAGCATAATCAAATGTCAATCTAAGTCAGAAGAGGTTTTACTCACCTTTTTGGGATTCGTTGCCTTTCTTGCAACTCTACAAGGGTCACTACGAGCAAGGCTCTTCTTAATACATCCTCTCTGCATCTCAGCATTCCACGCATCCGACCGGATGACTTCCGCTATCAACTTGGTCGACCTCAAAAACCGAATGGTCTATGTACACACTGAGATAGCCTTCTTTCACCAAGTCTTCCACATGCTCCCGCAGGTCTCTGCACCCATTAATGGCATGTCCCCTTACGTTATGGTAGATACAGTATGCCCTACTATTTCCCTCCTCAATCGGGAACTTCCTCAAATTAGGCTCGGCCAACAGACCTTTATCCTGGATTTCCCGAACTATCTGGTGCAATCCCTGACGATCGGTGATTTCCATCTTCTGCCATCGTCTTACTACGCGAGCTGCTTTTTGTTGAGTTCCCCACAGACGGCGCCAACTGTTGACGGCTGATTTTGGTCTCAAGGGCAATATGGGAATATTACTCCCGAGACAATCCTCCCTCAATAGTGAATTTGTTTGGTTATGGGGGACTAAAAGCAAACTTAGCAAAAGATAAATAATACGCCAATCGACAAAGAGATTTAACGTGGTTCGGTGGATCTTGGTCCAACCTACGTCCACGGGCACAAAAAGGATGATGCTTTTATTACTCAAACACGCTTCTCAGCTCTGCGTCTTGTTTTTTTACAAGTCTGATCGTAATGATCTTCCTCTTCATTCTCTCAACTTGTTCCTCTTATGCACACTCTACCCTTCTATTTATAATAGTGAAGAAATCAGATTCCTTCTCCTACAAGAATTTCCTAGTTGAAATACTTTCCTTTTCCCATAAAGATTCATAGTCAAAACTATTCCCTTTTCCCATAAGGATTCCTAATCAAAACTACATTTACTTTCTTTATCCTACTAGGACTCTGACTCACCAGTTTTCCCAATGAAAGTAGGATAACTTGTCATCTTATCCGCAAGAATAGGGTGTCATCTTCCGGAACACGCCTCGCCATATGCTCGGTCTTCATGAGGTCGGTCATAATGGTCCTTTGAACTGAGAATGCCGCTGTCGATCTTTTAATTACCTGGTCATCTGAACCCAAGTGCTCGGTTACCAATCATAAAGTACTCTTAGTGGTCAGGTCGGCATTAATGATTTCGACCGAGAAGGGAATTACCCCTTTTACCCCTGCCGTACTCCTTAAATAACATAGGTCCTGAAAACACCATCAACATATGTCCTCTAGTTCTCGGTAACAACGAGCTTGCGAGTTGATGCCGGGAACTATAAAAAAAGATGGTGTGCTGATCGCCTTGCTGGTGGTCGTTCCAGAAATCACAGAGAAATTGCCTTCGCCATCAACTAAGTCTTTTGTTTCTATCTTCATATCCTCGGTTATTAGAGATGCTGACCCTATTCAGAACGATTCTCCACCTCAAAGCAAATTGCTTACTTGGGTCGTTCCATCAGGAGATGAAGTTCCTCTTGTTGTCCAAACTAAAAATGACTCCTTCTCTGTAATATATGTACCAGAGATTTAGAGGTCCTGACCCCTGACTGATCCAATCTCGATTGTGAGGAGAAAATTTTGCCTCTGAGCTAACGATGATGTGCTCTGTGGCATGTGATCCTGTCTCGAGCTGTGAGAGATGCTTGGACCTGGAAGGATGTTACATCCCCAGTCCGCATGCTGACTTGGTGGGACGCAACCTGACCTTGAGAGAGAAAAGGCACCTGGACCTGAGGGAATGTTACGTCCCCAGTCCGAAGGGCTGACTCAGTGGGACGTACCCCGACCCCGAGCTGAGAAAGGCACTTGGACCTGAGGGAATGTTACGTCCCCAGTCCGAAGGGCTGACTCGGTGGGACGTACCACGACCCCGAGCTGAGAAAGGCACTTGGACCTAGGGGAATGTTACGTCCCTAGTCCGAATGACAGACTCGGTGGGACTTACCACGACCCCGAGCTGAGAAAGGCACTTGGACCTGTGGGAATGTTACGTCTCCAATCCGAAGGGCTGACTCGGTGGGACGTACCCCGACCCCGAGCTGATTAATCAAGTGGCCTCGGAGGAACGAATCCAGCCCCGAGTCGATTAATCAAGTGGCCTCGGAGGAACGAATCCAGCCCCGAGCTGATTAATCAGGTGGCCTCGGCGGAACGAATCCAGCCCCGAGTCGATTAATCAAGTGGCCTCGGCGGAACGAATCCAGCCCCGAGCCGATTAATCAGGTGGCCTCGGCGAAACGAATCCAGCCCAGAGCCGATTAATCAAGTGGCCTCAGCGGAACGAATCCAGCCCCGAGCCGATTAATCAAGTGGGACTTATTCAGAAGGGAAGTGAATCAACCTTTTGAAACCCTACCGAATCTGGCACGGGCGTCCCCTTACCAGACCAGTGAAAAACAAAAACAAATCTCTGGAAAATAAAATTAAAAGGCGGGGGCGACTTATCGCTTATCCCAAAACAAAAAGTTTTGCAAGTATAAACAACAACACGGATGCCTCAAAACAGCGTCCTGTCCGAGGTCTCCAAAACACAATTCTGAATCTTTCAATTCAGTGTCCCGGCGAACCAGGATTTGATCAGAGAGCGTTTAAAATGGTAAGGGCACATCCTCTATACGTCGGGTCACTGTGGAGCCTGTGTATTGTGCGAGGGCTCCTCCTTACCACGCTGGAGCAGGCACACGCTACAGGGGCACAACGCATCCCCGTGCTGCGCCTCTCTTGGATCCAAATGATGAATGGATCAAAGAGTGTCCGAGATGCTAAGGGCACATTCCTCCTTAGGTCCGGCATCACTGGAGCTAGCAATCGTCACGGGGGCATCATCCATCCCCATGCTATGCTTTCTCACAGATCCATTACATCGGGTAAGTGAGGATCAGAGAGTGTTTCGAAACATTAAGGGCATATTCCTCCTTGTTCGGTAACACTGGAGCAAGCAATCGCCACGGGGGTATCATCTCTCCCCGTGCTATGCTTCTCACGGATCCTATGCATCGAGTACGTCCCTGAATATATCTGAGGACCCCGAGCTAAAGAGACATTTGGTTCTGGGGGAATGTTCCGTCCCCAAGCCAATAAACATGACTCGGTGGGACGTAACCCGACCCCATTCTGTAACAAACATCGATCTCGGCGGTACAAGAGCAGACCCGAGCCGGAAAGAAACATCGGTCTCGCGGGTACAAGAGTAGACCCGAGCCGGAAAGAAACATCGGTCTCGGCGGTATAAGAGTAGACCCGAGCCAGAAAGAGACATCAGTCTCGGCGGTACAAGAGCTGACCCGAGCCAGAAAGAAACATCGGTCTCGGCGGTACAAGAGCAGACCCGAGCCAGAAAGAGACATCGGTCTCGGCGGTACAAGAGCATACCCGAGCCGGAAAGAGACATCGGTCTCGGCGGTACTAGAGCAGACCCGAGCGGAAAGAAACATCGGTCTCGGCGGTAACGAGCAGACCCGAGCCGTAAAATATAAATCAATAAAACGGACTCGGCGGTACAAGAGCATACCCGAGCGTATAAACAAATATCAAAACCTTGTGTGAGCCATAAGAAACAAGCATAATCAAATGTCAATCTAAGTCAGAAGAGGTTTTACTCACCTTTTTGGGATTCGTTGCCTTTCTTGCAACTCTACAAGGGTCACTACGAGCAAGGCTCTTCTTAATACATCCTCTCTGCATCTCAGCATTCCACGCATCCGACCGGATGACTTCCGCTATCAACTTGGTCGACCTCAAAAACCGAATGGTCTATGTACACACTGAGATAGCCTTCTTTCACCAAGTCTTCCACATGCTCCCGCAGGTCTCTGCACCCATTAATGGCATGTCCCCTTACGTTATGGTAGATACAGTATGCCCTACTATTTCCTCCTCAATCGGGAACTTCCTCAAATTAGGCTCGGCCAACAGACCTTTATCCTGGATTTCCCGAACTATCTGGTGCAATCCCTGACGATCGGTGATTTCCATCTTCTGCCATCGTCTTACTACGCGAGCTGCTTTTTGTTGAGTTCCCCACAGACGGCGCCAACTGTTGACGGCTGATTTTGGTCTCAAGGGCAATATGGGAATATTACTCCCGAGACAATCCTCCCTCAATAGTGAATTTGTTTGGTTATGGGGGACCAAAAGCAAACTTAGCAAAAGATAAATAATACGCCAATCGACAAAGAGATTTAACGTGGTTCGGTGGATCTTGGTCCAACTACGTCCACGGGCACAAAAAGGATGATGCTTTTATTACTCAAACACGCTTCTCAGCTCTGCGTCTTGTTTTTTTACAAGTCTGATCGTAATGATCTTCCTCTTCATTCTCTCAACTTGTTCCTCTTATGCACACTCTACCCTTCTATTTATAATAGTGAAGAAATCAGATTCCTTCTCCTACAAGAATTTCCTAGTTGAAATACTTTCCTTTTCCCATAAAGATTCATAGTCAAAACTATTCCCTTTTCCCATAAGGATTCCTAATCAAAACTACATTTACTTTCTTTATCCTACTAGGACTCTGACTCACCAGTTTTCCCCATGAAAGTAGGATAACTTGTCATCTTATCCGCAAGAATAGGGTGTCATCTTCCGGAACACGCCTCGCCATATGCTCGGTCTTCATGAGGTCGGTCATAATGGTCCTTTGAACTGAGAATGCCGCTGTCGATCTTTTAATTACCTGGTCATCTGAACCCAAGTGCTCGGTTACCGATCATAAAGTACTCTTAGTGGTCAGGTCGGCATTAATGATTTCGACCGAGAAGGGAATTACCCCTTTTACCCCTGCCGTACTCCTTAAATAACATAGGTCCTGAAAACACCATCAACATATGTCCTCTAGTTCTCGTAACAACGAGCTTGCGAGTTGATGCCGGGAACTATAAAAAAAGATGGTGTGCTGATCGCCTTGCTGGTGGTCGTTCCAGAAATCACAGAGAAATTGCCTTCGCCATCAACTAAGTCTTTTGTTTCTATCTTCATATCCTCGGTTATTAGAGATGCTGACCCTATTCAGAACGATTCTCCACCTCAAAGCAAATTGCTTACTTGGGTCGTTCCATCAGGAGATGAAGTTCCTCTTGTTGTCCAAACTAAAAATGACTCCTTCTCTGTAATATATGTACCAGAGATTTAGAGGTCCTGACCCCTGACTGATCCAATCTCGATTGTGAGGAGAAAATTTTGCCTCTGAGCTAACGATGATGTGCTCTGTGGCATGTGATCCTGTCTCGAGCTGTGAGAGATGCTTGGACCTGGAAGGATGTTACATCCCCAGTCCGCATGCTGACTTGGTGGGACGCAACCTGACCTTGAGAGAGAAAAGGCACCTGGACCTGAGGGAATGTTACGTCCCCAGTCCGAAGGGCTGACTCGGTGGGACGTACCCCGACCCCGAGCTGAGAAAGGCACTTGGACCTGAGGGAATGTTACGTCCCCAGTCCGAAGGGCTGACTCGGTGGGACGTACCACGACCCCGAGCTGAGAAAGGCACTTGGACCTAGGGGAATGTTACGTCCCTAGTCCGAATGACTGACTCGGTGGGACGTACCACGACCCCGAGCTGAGAAAGGCACTTGGACCTGTGGGAATGTTACGTCCCCAGTCCGAAGGGCTGACTCGGTGGGACGTACCCCGACCCCGAGCTGAGAAAGGCACTTGGACATGGGGGAATGTTACGTCCCCAGTCCGAATGGCTGACTCGGTGGGACGTAACCCGACCCCGAGTGAAGAGAGGCACTTGGACCTGGGGGAATGTTACGTCCCCAGTCCGAAGGGCTGACTCGGTGGGATGTACCCCGACCCCGAGCTGAGAAAGGCACTTGGACCTGGGGGAATGTTACGTCCCCAGTCCGAATGGCTGACTCGGTGGGACGTAACCCGACCCCGAGTGAAGAGAGGCACTTGGACCTGGGGGAATGTTACATCCCCAGTCCGAAGGGCTGACTCGGTGGGACGTACCCTGACCCCGAGTTGTGACAGGCACCTGGACCTGGGGGAATGTTACGTCCCCAGTCCGAATGGCTGACTCGGTGGGACGTAACCCGACCCCGAGTGAAGAGAGGCACTTGGACCTGGGGGAATGTTACGTCCCCAGTCCGAAGGGCTGACTCGGTGGGACGTACCCTGACCCCGAGCTAAGACAGGCACCTGGACCTGGGGAATGTTACGTCCCCAGTCCGAAGGGCTTACTCGGTGGGACGTACCCCGACCCCGAGCTGAGAAAGGCACTTGGACCTGAGGGAATGTTACATCCCCAATCCGAAGGGCTGACTCGGTGGGACGTACCCTGACCCCGAGCTGAGACAGGCACCTGGACCTGGGGGAATGTTATGTCCTCAATCTGAAGGGCTGACTCGGTGGGACGTACCCCGACCCCGAGCTGAGAAAGGCACTTGGACCTGGGGGAATGTTACGTCTCCAATCCGAAGGGCTGACTCGGTGGGACATACCCCGACCCCGAGCTGATTAATCAAGTGGCCTCGGAGGAACGAATCCAGCCCCGAGTCGATTAATCAAGTGGCCTCGGAGGAACGAATCCAGCCCCGAGCTGATTAATCAGGTGGCCTCGGCGGAACGAATCCAGCCCCGAGTCGATTAATCAAGTGGCCTCGGCGGAACGAATCCAGCCCCGAGCCGATTAATCAGGTGGCCTCGGCGAAACGAATCCAGCCCAGAGCCGATTAATCAAGTGGCCTCAGCGGAACGAATCCAGCCCCGAGCCGATTAATCAAGTGGGACTTATTCAGAAGGGATGTGAATCAACCTTTTGAAACCCTACCGAATCTGGCACGGGCGTCCCCTTACCAGACCAGTGAAAAACAAAAACAAATCTCTGGAAAATAAAATTAAAAGGCGGGGGCGACTTATCGCTTATCCCAAAACAAAACGTTTTGCAAGTATAAACAACAACACGGATGCCTCAAAACAGTGTCCTGTCCGAGGTCTCCAAAACACAATTCTGAATCTTTCAATTCAGTGTCCCGGCGAACCAGGATTTGGATCAGAGAGCGTTTAAAATGGTAAGGGCACATCCTCTATACGTCGGGTCACTGTGGAGCCTGTGTATTGTGCGAGGGCTCCTCCTTACCACGCTGGAGCAAGCACACGCTACAGGGGCACAACGCATCCCCGTGCTGCGCCTCTCTTGGATCCAAAGGATGAATGGATCAAAGAGTGTCTGAGATGCTAAGGGCATATTCCTCCTTAGGTCCGGCATCACTGGAGCTAGCAATCGTCACGGGGGCATCATCCATCCCCGTGCTATGCTTTCTCACAGATCCATTACATCGGGTAAGTGAGGATCAGAGAGTGTTTCGAAACATTAAGGGCATATTCCTCCTTATGTTCGATAACACTGGAGCAAGCAATCGCCACGGGGGTATCATCTCTCCCCGTGCTATGCTTCTCACGGATCCTATGCATCGAGTACGTCCCTGAATATTCTGAGGACCCCGAGCTAAAGAGACATTTGGTTCAGGGGGAATGTTCCGTCCCCAAGCCAATAAACATGACTCGGTGGGACGTAACCCGACCCCGTTCTGTAACAAACATCGATCTCGGCGGTACAAGAGCAGACCCGAGCCGGAAAGAAACATCGGTCTCGGCGGTACAAGAGTAGACCCGAGCCGGAAAGAAACATCGGTCTCGGTGGTATAAGAGTAGACCCGAGCCGGAAAGAGACATCAGTCTCGGCGGTACAAGAGCTGACCCGAGCCGGAAAGAAACATCGCTCTCGGCGGTACAAGAGCAGACCCGAGCCAGAAAGAGACATCGGTCTCGGCGGTACAAGAGCATACCCGAGCCGGAAAGAGACATCGATCTCGGCGGTACAAGAGCAGACCCGAGCCGGAAAGAAACATCGGTCTCGGCGGTACAATAGCAGACCCGAGCCGTAAAATATATATCAATAAAACGGACTCGGCGGTACAAGAACAGACCCGAACCGTAAAACAAATATCAAAACCATTGTGTGAGCCATAAGAAACAAGCATAATCAAATGTCAATCTAAGTCAGAAGAGGTTTTACTCACCTTTTGGGATTCGTTGCCTTTCTTGCAACTCTACAAGGGTCACTACGAGCAAGGCTCTTCTTAATACATCCTCTCTGCATCTCAGCATTCCACGCATCCGACCGGATGACTTCCGCTATCAACTTGGTCGACCTCAAAAACCGAATGGTCTATGTACACACTGAGATAGCCTTCTTTCACCAAGTCTTCCACATGCTCCCGCAGGTCTCTGCACCCATTAATGGCATGTCCCCTTACGTTATGGTAGATACAGTATGCCCTACTATTTCCCTCCTCAATCGGGAACTTCCTCAAATTAGGCTCGGCCAACAGACCTTTATCCTGGATTTCCCGAACTATCTGGTGCAATCCCTGACGATCGGTGATTTCCATCTTCTGCCATCGTCTTACTACGCGAGCTGCTTTTTGTTGAGTTCCCCACAGACGGCGCCAACTGTTGACGGCTGATTTTGGTCTCAAGGGCAATATGGGAATATTACTCCCGAGACAATCCTCCCTCAATAGTGAATTTGTTTGGTTATGGGGGACCAAAAGCAAACTTAGCAAAAGATAAATAATACGCCAATCGACAAAGAGATTTAACGTGGTTCGGTGGATCTTGGTCCAACCTACGTCCACGGGCACAAAAAGGATGATGCTTTTATTACTCAAACACGCTTCTCAGCTCTGCGTCTTGTTTTTTTACAAGTCTGATCGTAATGATCTTCCTCTTCATTCTCTCAACTTGTTCCTCTTATGCACACTCTACCCTTCTATTTATAATAGTGAAGAAATCAGATTCCTTCTCCTACAAGAATTTCCTAGTTGAAATTCTTTCCTTTTCCCATAAAGATTCATAGTCAAAACTATTCCATTTTCCCATAAGGATTCCTAATCAAAACTACATTTACTTTCTTTATCCTACTAGGACTCTGACTCACCAGTTTTCCCCATGAAAGTAGGATAACTTGTCATCTTATCCACAAGAATAGGGTATCATCTTCCGGAACACGCCTCGCCATATGCTCGGTCTTCATGAGGTCGGTCATAATGCCGCTGTCGATCTTTTAATTACCCGGTCATCTGAATCCAAGTGCTCGATTACCGATCATAAAGTACTCTTAGTGGTCGGGTCGGCATTAATGATTTCGACCGAGAAGGGAATTACCCTTTTTACCCCTGCCGTACTCCTTAAATAACATAGGTCCTGAAAACACCATCAACAGATTGCATGGGCTTTGGGCCATGTGGATGGGCCGAATTTGAAGGGTGGAAGGGCGTGTCTGAGGCTATGGTTTGAAACAGCGCTGACTGAGCGAATCTGAGGCTGGCTAGTGAGTCTGAATCCGATGAGGTGTTAATTTTGGAGGTTTTCTTTCCTTCTGATATTCATTTTTTTCGCAACTTCCGCAACTTTTCAGGTAGTGCCTCCATACGAGGCTCATCATCGAGCTCATGCAAAAAATATAGTGCCAATTTATATCAAAGCACCGTGCCTACCCAATTCTCCAGAATTATTCTTTTAAGGAATACATAATCTATATCAAGCGTAGTATACCAAGTATTACGCATTGCGATCCAGTATCGGATGTCACATGCTAGGCCTGGGGCTGGATTTGTGTCTGCCTCGTACGAAGCATATATCGCATCACTAGCAACTAGTCTCTTTAATCGGATAATCATGACCTTGTCATATTATCCCGATAGTTGCAACATATTAGAGTACCAGTTATGCATCCCTGCGTGATCATCATCTCCATATGACTGAAGTGATAATTCTATCTTGACATCACACCCAATACACTACGATTCTCAATAAACCCAGAAGAGGCGTACACAGAACCTGTTAAAGTCTCGGATGACCAAAACCAAAATGTATTGATTGTCGCAAGTATTAGCAATGCAAGTCTCAGGTTAAAACCAAATACACCTACCCTGATTCAGATTCCCATAGACATATAGTCATACTACCAATGGGATTCTGAGGGGTCTATCCAGAGCGAAGCTGTTTCCGTACCATCGGCAAACACAACCTCCTATCGCACTTGCATAAGTATCCAATACTTAAATATATGAGAACTATGTCGTTAAGCTTCCATAATGCGCACAAGTGCAATACTAGCCTATTCCGCATTATCGAAATCTGGTCTCGATAATACTACGACTATGGATATTTAATGATTAAACCTTTAGTGAATTGATATTGTCTCATATCTTATTAATCCGGAACTAATCATAAGGACTTTTATCATTTATGTATTCAAGTAATCTAATTACAAAGATGATAAAATGGCAATTTCCTTTGTCACATAGTTAATTTGTACAAAAACCACAATGTCTTTTACAAATAGTGATGATATGGGTCATAATTGTCCAACAAACTATAAGTGGAACTACAGAATTAATAAGATGAAAAGACCCTTAGACATCTACCGTATAAGTCTAATAGGATGTCAGAATCATTTACAAAGTATTTGATACTTAATGATTATGTTGTTTTCTTATCGAAGAAAATTATCCTAAAACTTATAATGGGAGCGATATTTGATATCGATTTCGGAAGTTAGCATTAGACCATAGATCTAAGATTGTTCATAGCTTACTACGATCAAGTTTTGAACTTGATTAGGTTTTTGTTATGAATAGTTCATAAAATGTGCAAATTGTTTGCACAGCAAAAGCAAAGTGAGCTTGATAAAGGTTTTACCTTTATAGTACGACAATGAGAAAGGTTGTTCTCAGTAGTCTATTGTCGATTCTAAGAAAACTTGTCTCTAGTCGCACTGATTAAACAATTAAGGATCTGTAGGTTAATGTTGATATTAAACAGTGTATTTTGGCTAAAGAATTCAAAGTGGCGTTCTGGAGTGATTTCTTCGAATGAGAGATCCGTTGTGATTTCTTTATTTGAAGAAGTTCATTCTAGAATGGCCATAGTGTTCATATTCTGCTAACATCACAGTTTGATATACTAGCTTATGGAGCCTATTGTAGACTCAGATAAGTTTTCTGGAAATCCTATTTTCTGATTTTGATATTAGTCAGATTGTCTGGTTTTATCGAAGTATAGAGAATACGTATTATTCAATAAGCGCAGTGGGAGCGTGTAAATTTCTTTCTAGTGTTATATATCCTAAGTCTTCTTTTCTCCGTGGAAGCAGTGTGAGTAGTTTCTATTATATTTGATATAAAGTTTTATATATGATATAAAACCAATAGACTTATGAGAAACTCCCATTAGTCGCGTATTAGATATGATATAATAAAGGACATAGTAAGACTATCTGTATGACAGTTAACGTGTCTTTTAATATATATAGTATTCATCTTTCGTAAATGATGATTCCTTTGTCGAATGATAGATTGATTGGAATGTCTAGTCAATCTTATGCAGTATAGGATGATGGCATGATGAATGCTATATTATGTGCGATTAAAGATATCAATTTAATCGTAATTGTTACGAGTTATTTTGATATGGAGTACACCATAAGATGTGTCCTGAAACATGTTCTTTGTGATCTCTGAGATATTAAGAACGAGTTTCTTATTCATGGAGAATTTAGTCTGCAACCATAAAGTCAGATTAGTTTTGATTCTAATTATGACATTAGATGGTCTATGTCATATAAAGTCAGAAAAGATGCAGTGGGAGTGTCACCGTTGATTCTACTAAACTAGTGGAATCAGTTGCAACTTTTGAAGTATTTACTTATGAAGTTGCAAAGTGACATCAAAGATTAGAAGTTTTAATATTAGTATAATGCTTGCGGTTGTCTCATAGTATTTGGATTTGATCTCTAAATACATAGACAACTCAGTAGCTAAAACACAATACTAATATAGTGTCTGAGTCATATTGATGTGGAATTTGGATTCTGCAAAATCTAAATGATGCTTGTTAAGGAATACGATTGAGTTTGTTGGACGGACTCAATTTGTTAAAGTGGGCTTACTTGTTGTTGCCTACCTTTTAAGTGCTAGGTGAGCTCTTGAGGGCCATGAGTATGTGATACACATTGAGATGTATATGATACTGTGGATTGGCACTGGAGCAAGTGGGAGAAATTGTTAGGGTTGGTGCTCGGAGTGCCAATCCGGATAGTATTTATGTCTAATTCATATATACGAGCAATTCTATTTTCCATAATATTACTAATTTAACGGTAGCACCCTTATCTTTTATACACTTATTCGATCTAATTACGATTAGATATATGATTACGATTAGATCGAAACTGAATCTGGTTCAGTGATGCGTGTATTTTAGACAAAGACTCTAGGATTTACAATGTAGTGCGCAGTTACAATGCAGTTTGTAATTGACATTAGGAAATGCACTATAAGACGTATATCCTTAAATAAAATTCCTGGTCAAGATTTACTAACACGGGTCGGTTAGTAAAATCCGTTGAGACCAGTACATGTCGTATATAGTGACTTGGTCCGATGGTTTATCCCAGTGAACCATGAGTCTTAGGATACTCATATAGACATGTAGGTGTTTATTTGATAAGACACTGAACGACTCACTGAAGATTTCCTAATAGATGGTACACCAACGTCAATAGGAATCTTCTCGGGTTGAGAGAGCATAGTGGTCCTTCGACTTGAGATACCACAGTGGGATATATGAGTTATCCTCCACACTTTGATGGCAGTCACGTCAACGATCTATTCATGATCAGACCTCCGCCTGTTCGTTGGGTGTGGACTGATGCTAATGATATCCAGTGCGTATCAAGACAAGATCCGTCAGTCTTGTGTACAGGGCATATGCATCCTCACGTGTTTACGATCTAGTAAATCCATGGCCGTGGTATAACTTCGAAAATCAGTTCCGAGTGTTATTTAGAGATCGTAAATTGAAAGTCGACTGTATTATACCGAACGAATTTGACGTTTTCATCTATATCTCAAGTATAATACGGATAGTCTGTGACGGAGGGATTATACGTATGCGATAACTTCGGCTTGCATAGTTTAGCGAGATTATTTATGGTCGTCATAATCAATGAGTGGGTGGATTATAGACACGAAATTGGATTTCATGACGGATAAATCTAAACTTAGAGAGTCCCACAATATGAAGTGTACTCATTGAGCACTTGGGAAACTTGATATGAATAATACGGATTATTCATAATACTTCATCGGATTAAATGAGTTATTTCAGATCATTTAATCGGTTAAACGATAACACATGCTTTAGGGAATTTTGTCCGATAATAATTATTGTGTATTTGTATTCGATACATAATACGATTAGATACACATTAATTATTCGTCAAATGAGACTTTGACACATGCCATAAATATATGTATTTGTTATTTATTGTAAATAAAATACATATATAATAATAATTACATTAATTAATTATTTGGATATTTATTTGTTAAATATTTGAATTATTAATTAATAAACTTTTTCCATAAATATTATGGAATTTGTCCAATTATTATTGGTTGATGTGGCATGATTTAATTATGCTTTGGTTGTGCTAATTTGATTGGATAACATAAAGTGTAATTATTATTTAATTTGATTAAAATTGAAAATGATAAAAATACCCCTACTAGTGCCAAAGTCGGTCATGATTAAAATAAAAGGTAAAAAAAATTTCATCTTCATCATTCTTTCATCCATGGCCGAATTCTCTCCCAAAAGAACCCTAAAATTTGTTTGATCAAATCCATGAAGAATTGAAGGAAAAATCAAAGAAAAAGCTAAGGATTTAGGGGATTTGTGGTAAGTCTTCAAAACCCTAAGCTTGGAAATATGATTTCTTGTTTCTTGATGATTTATAAATATTCTAGGGTTCCTTCAAATTCTGAAAATTAGGGCTTTTGGTTGTGGATGATGGATTGGAAGTTATATTGCATGTGTGAAGTATATTTGGGTGAAATTAATGTAATTTGTACCCAAATTAATCAATTATTGATGAGTTTCTATTCTAGAGTGTTATGACCACTCTTGTAACACCTATAATTTTTCTTGGGTTGTTCATATGTGGTGACTTGATTTGGTGTTGTAATTAATTTGATTAATGTTGAAAATTTGGATTTAAAGCATGAAAATTGGTAAATTTGTGTTCTGGATCAGATCTGGAAAATTCAGTGTATATGTTGATGTATTTGATGTTATATTAATGTATTGGATGTGTTTTGGGTGTTGGAACAATTTCCGGAAATTGTTTCCGAGTTGAAATAAGTGAAAACGGCCAAAAACGGCGTTACCGGGTAACTTTTGAGCCAACCGGGTGACGGCTATCCAAACAATGATTTCATCACTGTTCGAGCAGCCTATGAACTGTCCTGACACTATTGGGGCTGACCTGGGCAGTCCCCATAGGTTTCGGGTAGTCGGTTCAGTCGAAAACGTATTTTGCGTCATTTTACAGAAAAATGATTTTCGTAAAAGTTTCGCGAAGTTTCTATTGAATTTATGTCGTTATTTGATATCGAATAGGTGAAATATGAATAAATTATTCATATTAGATATTGAATAATTTCTTCGGTATTTTGAAAAAGTTTTAAAATATGATTTCGCCCGAACCGCGCTTCCGCTGCGCCCATCGCCCAAAACCCCAAGAGCCTCATCCTTTTGGGATACTGAAAATCATGTCTTCCAATTCCCAGATTTCGAAACATGCCCCCTCCCTGAGGAGTTTTCCGCCATTCTCGACTTGTACTTTTCTCTTTCTACCCTTCTCGGATACTGAAAATCATGTCTTCTGGTTCCCGAACCTTTCCTTTGTTGTCCTGGGGATGCGGAAAAGGTACTACCTTTTGCTTCATCCATTGACTTACAAGTCCTCTCACGTGTAAAGCACCACCCTGCAAGCCGGCTTCTTGGGAGTCTCTTTGCCTTGCAGGTTCTTCCTATATTTTGCCTAAGCTGTCCTTTCGGATTTTCAACTTAACGGATTGCTCTATCTTGCCTGAGTCGCCTTTTCAGGTTTTCAACTCAACGAGCTAAAAAAATTCTTTTTTTTCTTTTTTTCTTTTTTTTTTCTCTTTTTTTCTCTTTTTTTTAGATATGTCCTCATTCTCGAGGCTCTCTGCTCGTCTTCATTCCCGAGGTTGTTCTCCATTCTTGGAGTTGCTCGTCCTCATTCCCGAGATTCCTCTCCATTCTTGGAGTTATTATCCTATACCTCCTAACCTTGGTCCAGCATCTAAGAAACAAAATATGTGATTTATAATTACTTGACTCTAATCTTTCCCGATTAGCTGGGATTTATGCAATCTATGAACATCTTGAACACTTGTTTCAATAAAGGCGTTTGCATTACTTTTTAGTACTTATGTAGGAAATAATGAACTGCATTGCAAGGATACCTCTGTCGCTAATTTTTCCTCTCGGATTTTACAATTAACTATTTTTCTTGCTCACTCATGCTCTATTTTTTGCTTGGGTTGTCCTTTACGGATTTTCAACCTAACGAGCCTTTATTTTTTCCTTTTTTTCTCTTTTTTTTAATGTAAAGTATTGTTTCAGCATGTCCACGTTGATGGGCTCGGTAAACTCGTTCCCTTCCAAATCTGACAGTCTCACTGTCCCATTCCATATCACCTTTTTGACTAGGTATGGCCCTTCCCAATTGAGCCTGAACTTTCCTCTTGGGTCCATTATCAGTGACTTCGACTGCTTGAGCACTAGATCACCTTCTCTGATCTTGGTGGGAAGCACCTTCTTGTTGAACGCCATGGCCAACCTTTTCTGGTATAGGTGCATGTGGTGCAAGGCCTTTATCCTTTTCTCATCCAGTAATGCTAGCTGTTCGAACCTCTCCGAGGCCCATTCCTGCTCAGGAAATCCTGCCTCTGCTAGTACCATCATTGACTGTATCATCATCGCCCCCAGCGCTTCGGGTTCTATGGCCAAATACAACACCAAGGGTTTGCCCAGCCTTGGGGGTTTCAGGACGGGTGGTTTAACCAAGTATTCTTTGATTTAGTCTAAAGTTTCTTGATATTGCCTATTCCACTCCACAGGCTGGTCATTCCTCAATAGCTTGAAGATGGGCTCACATACTAATGTTAGCTTGGTAATGAATCGACTGATATATTGGATTTTCCCGATAAAAGCTCTAACTTCCTTTTTTTTTAAGGGTCCACTTCTATCTTTCCCATTCCTATCGTATGCCCTAACAACTTTCCTGATGTTACCCCAAACACACTCTTCTTGGGGTTGAGTCGGAGGTTGTACTTATCGACTCTTTGAAGGAATTTCTTCAGTGCTTCTATATGTTCGGCCCTCGTTTCTGATTTAACCATCATGTCATCCACGTATACCTCAATCTCCTTGTGCATCAGGTCATGGAATAATGTAGTGGCCATTCGTTGATAAGTGGCTCCCGTATTCTTAAGTCCAAACGACATCACCTTGTAACAATATATACCCCCACTCAGTGACGAATGTAGTCTTATGCTTGTCTTCTTCGGCCATGAAGACCTGATTACATCCTGAGAATCCATCCGCGAATGAGTACATATCAGATAAAGTTGCGCTATCAACCAACACATCTATATGGGGTATGGGAAAATCATCTTTCAAGCTTTGTTGAGGTCCATATAATCCACGCACATTCTGACCATTCCATCCTTCTTCGGTACCGGCACAATATTGGCTAACCACCCGGGGTACTTCACCACCTCTAAGAACCCCACATCTATCTGCTTCTTGACTTCTTCCCTAACCTTTTTGGCCCATTCGGAGCTTCTGTTTTAATGGTCTCATGTTCGGATAAGTTGGTATCATGTGATGGGCAATACTCATGTCCACTCCTGGCATGTCTTCATAGGACCAGGTGAATACTTTTGCATATTTTATTAATATTCTCTCTAATTCTTTCTGCTCATCAGAGGCAACCTCACTTGCAATTAAAATTTCCTTGGGGTTTTCACATGTACCAAGATTAAATACATTTGTCTTTGTTGAAATAATGTCAAATATGCTCATGTCATGCATGTTATGATGCAGACTAACAGGAAAATACTCGAACAAATAATCAAAATCAATGGCTTTATGATTAATAAATGCAGGATTACAATCAAATAAGTCAGGAAAATAAACATCTTCATCATTTGCGGCCTTGTCTTCTTCCGTCTTCTTGCTTTCTTCGAGTATCAGATTCTCCAACTGCTGTAGTTCTTCTTCCCATTTATCTTCCTCTTTTACAACTTCCTCTGCATGTGGTTCTTTTCCCATCACATCCTTGAAAATCTCGAATCATGGTACTATGATCCCATTGACTTCTACAGGTTCAGGCTCTCATTGACATCCTGTGGCTTTCACAAAGTATCCCATCAGCTTCATCCCATTTTTCTTGGTCTTCGGCTCATTCCCATCAGATTCATACCCCAATCCTCTCTTAGTGGTCTGCCCCTTGAAATCTGACAGTGTTCTTATTCCCTGGCCTCTATCACTCAAACTTGTGCCCGGTTCATATTTCATTCTTTCCATGATTCTAGCCACTTTAGGGTCCACTCATTCTTCGAAGTTTGCTGCCACTTGGAACCTTGTGAAAGGTTGTATGTCTAAGGAAGCCACAGCATTGTCTACTTCAACCCTGATGGTGACGACTTCCTCTTCATGCGAGAACTTAATAACCTGGTGTAAAGTGGATGGCACGCCCCCAAGTTTATGAAACCATGGCCTCCCTAATAACATAGCCAATGTAGCTAGGATATCAAGCACTGTGAACTCCACCTCGTCTTCTATCGGGCCCAATTTTACTACTGTGACGAAAGTACCTTCGACTCCCCATTTGCTATTGTCAAATGCTTTGATAGTCTTGCTGGAGGGGCTTAAATTTATTGTCCGTATACCCAACCTTTGCATAATCTTCAAAGGGCACACATTGATAGATGAGCCATCATCCACCATCACACAAGATGTCTTCTTACCTCTTACTTCCACTTTTATGAATAGCGGCTTGTTGTGATTCATCCCCTCAATCGGGAGCTCTTCTTCAGAGAATGTTATCATCTGCCTACCCTCTTTCTGTACCGATCCTACGAACATTATCGGGTTTGCATCTTCAGGTACCATTATCTTACTTAGAGCTTCTACCATGGCACGCCTGTTCTCTTAAGAAGCGCATAATAACTCACATATGCTCACATGTGCCCGTGTCTTCTTCAATTAACGCAACACAGTATCCCCATCGATGTTATCTGTAATCTTCGTCACCTCTCGGCCTTCTTCTAGAACTTCTTTGCCTTTTTCAGTTACATCACTGTAAAAACATCCATTGCGAGTCATCTCTTTTACCTCCTCTTCGTCACTACTCGAGAAGTTTTCCCAGAAATATCTCCCCTACTCTGTTTCATCTTCACTGCTGTTGTCTCATATCCCCATGCAAGAAGCTTGGTGGTTGAGAGTTTGGAGGACAAAGCTTTCGGGCAGGCCAGAGTTGATCATATAGGTGGGTGGTGGAACGGAGTGGTAGTTGGGTAGAGGGATTTTGTGTGTGTTGGGTTGTTCTTTTTCCGGGTTGGATATCTTATGGGTGTCAATGAGGTTTTGGATATCATGCCTAAGGCGGGTGCAATTGTCAGTTTCGTGGCTTTTTTGCTGATGGAAGTGACAGTATAGGTTTAGGTCGAAGTAGTGTGGCACATGGTTTGGAAGTGGTTTGGGTTCTAAGGGTTTTAGGAGTCCTTGCCTCTTCAGCTTTTCAAACACCTTTGAAAAAAGTCTACCAAAATAGCAGAATCGCATGTTTCTGATGGCGGCGACCTCAGTAGGAGCAAGCTTGGTCCCTGAAGGCCCCCCAATGGTCTTTCTATTCTGGCCATAAAAATTTCTATTCTCGGCTTCCTCTTCCTCGATATCCATGACAGTTTCTCTTAACTGTCGAAAGTCACCAATCATTGAGGTCATCCTCTTCAGCTTGTTATAAATGGAGGGTTTGGTGCCCTTAATGATCATATTAATCTAGTCCTTCTCCAAAGGCCGATTCTGCATCTTCAAGAGCTGGCTTCTCTATCGATCCACATAATCTGTGAAGGTCTCTTCTTGCTTCTGTTTGGTGTTTTCTAGGTCACGAAGTGACAAGTCTTTCTCCATGTCTGTGACATATTGGTTCAGAAAGGCCTCCGCTAATTCCCTCCAGTCATCCCTTACATTTTTCTCCAGGCCATGATACCATACTACGGGCGCCCCTTCCAGTGACATCCTGAATATCTTATGCACCTGTAGACACTGTATTTTTGCATAAGCCCAATGATGAGCCTCGTATGGAGGCACTACCTGAAAATTTACGAAAAATGGATGCGGGAAGGAAGGAAAACCTCCAAAATTAGCACCTCAGCGGATTTAGACTCACTAGCCAGCCTCGAGTTTTCGTTCAGCCGCTGTTTCAAACCTTATCCTTGAAAAAAACCCCAAACATCTGCAACTGGCCCATTACCCAGCAACCCACACAATCGGCCCAAGACCCTGCAACCCACACACGGCCCAAAGCCCATACAAAACTCCCATGCACGCCCAAACCTTCCCAAATAAAGGAAATCCCATGCAATTCACATATGCAAATTCCCTCATCAACACTTTCCAATTTAATAAGATGTGAAATCTCATCCTTTCCAATTAACAAGATTTGAAATCACCTCACCTCCAACTTTATAAGATTCTTTCCCAAAATAAATTTCCCAAAATAAACATGATTTGTTTCCTTGTTTAGAGAACCCTCCAAATCATATATAAAAGATAGACCAAATCATCAAAGTGGAGGGGCCTCTCTTCTTTACCTTGGACGGCAACACCACCAACAAAAAACCCTAGAGACTCTTCTCTTCTTCTTCTTCAAGCCATCACCGAAACACACAACAAAAAGAACCCTAAGCCATCACCGAAATACACAACAAAAAGAAACCCCAAAAACACCAAAAAAAATAGCAGCCAAAATACCAAAAACAGTAGCCCAAAACACCAAAAAACAGCAGCCAAATCACCAACAAACAGCATCCTAAACAGCCAAAATAACCTAAAAACAGCAGCCAAAAATAACTAAAAACATCAGCCAAAAACAATCAAAAACAACCCCTAAAAACAACCAAAACACCAACCAAAAAATAACCAAAAACAACAACCAGCAAAACAGCAAAAGTAGCAACCAGTGAAATAGTAAAAACAGCAACCAGAAAATAGTAAAAATCACAACCAGCGAAACAGTAATCAGCAAAAACAGCATCTCACACCTAGGATGGTTCGGGAATGAAGCCCAGGGGTCGAAGCACCTCGCCATCAACTCAGCACAGTTCGGGAATGAAGCCCAGAGATCGAAGCATCTCACTATTTTTGGTTGTTTTTTGCTGCTGTTTTGGTTGTTTTTGGCTGGTGTTTTGGTTATTTTTGGCTGCTGTTTTTGGTTGTTTTGGTTGCTGTTGTTTCGGTTTCTCTCTCACTGTTTTCTCTTATTTTTCGGTGATGTCTTGTTGTTTTTCTCTTTTTTCTTGTTGTTTCGGTCTTCTCTAGGGTTTTTTTGTGTCAATGTTGCCGTGAAAGAAGAAGAGAAGAGCTCTAGGGTTTCAAGTTGCCGTCCAAGTCCCCTCAAAAAGAAGAAAAGAGTCTTCTTTTATAATGATTTGAAGGAATCTCCAAATAAGGAAACAAATCATGGAAATTTGGGAGATATATTCTCAAATTATTTTGGGAATAAAATCCTATAAATTTGGTGATGAGGAGATCTCAAATCTTGTAAATTGGTGAGGATGAGATTTCAAATCTCATTAAATTGGAAAGTGTTGATGAGGAGATTTGGGCATGTGGATCGCATGGGGTTTTATGTGTGTGGATGAAAGCAAGGGGTCTTGGGCATGTGGATGGATTGCATGGGCCTTGGGCCGTGTGGATGTTGTTGGGAAGCGGCCGCGAGTGCGCAGCGGAAAATTAAAAATTATGATGTCGTTATCCCTTTGCCCAAGACCCATTTTTTTTAATTATTCTACAAGCCTAGGCATGTTACTATATATTCTAAGCATAAAAACTCATAAAACATGGAAAGAACATAAACCTAAACATGTTAACTATCATAAGAACTCTAATTAAAATAAAGAAGAACTGAAGACTCCTCCAGTCCTCCCTCCAATCTACAAGCTTTTCTCGAACTCAGCAAGCTCTTCCACGTTCCAAAGAGCCACCCAAGTGTGTGGCCTCCAAAGGTGCACACACCAAAGCCAAAACTCAACGGCAAAACTACGCCTTGAGTGCATGGGTATTTTGCCCTTGGTGCTAGCCTAGGCAAATACCTCAAAACTTTTAACTTGAGATTCCTCTAGTCAATTAGACTTAAGGATCCTCAAAATCAGTGGCTTACTCTTAAACTTTAGAGTTGCTCACTTATATAAACCCAAGATATGAAAGGTTTTTGGTGTAAAAATTTGTAAAGAATTCATTGGGTTTATATAGGTGCTCCAAAGACAACAAAATTAATTAAGAATCCAATGCGGGATAAATGCTAATTAAATCTTAGCCATTGGATCTTAATATAGTGGTTTAATGAGATTATAAAACCCTAATAAGAGTTTGGGCCGAATTGGAATTCAAAACAAATAAAATAAAATAAAAAACGCAGATTATTTATTTATTTATTTTCTTATTCATTTTTCCAATTCCCAAATGGCCCCTATCGTCATTCACCAATCCTAAGCCATTTTGGAACCTCATAAATGATCAGTTCAATAATTAAACACATTGAACCATTTATGAACAATTCCTACAGCAATCATATGTGCTGTTAAATTTATATTGTGCATTGTTAACCATTGATTTCGACTTTATTGTGTGTGACCTTTTCGGTTCACCTCAAGTTGGACATGAAATGAATCGTGATAATTTAATCGAACATAAATTATCCTCCGATCAGATGGTCGTTTTATTTAAATGACCAAGGTTGACATCTAACAACATTCCAAGGCCCCCAAATGAGAAGGAAAGATATATACCCATTCTGTATGCAATTTACATATGATACGGTCTCTCGCCTCACTGTATCCCCACTGTTTGACCTAGGGTATGGAAAGTGTCTACCCATATAGTCAAAGGTATGATGTTGATGTTGGGAAGCGGCCGCGAGTGCGCAGCGGAAAATCAAAAATTACGAAATTATGATGTCGCTATCTCTTTGCCCAATACCCATTTGTTTTGATTATTCTACAAACCTAGGCATGTTACTATATATTCTAAGCATAAAAACTCATAAAACATGCAAAGAACATAAACCTAAATATGTTAACTATCATAAGAACTCTAATTAAAATAAAGAAAGAAAATGACTTACTTGAACCGAAGACTCCTCTAGTCCTCCCTCCAATCTACAAGCTTTTCTCGAACTCAGCAAGCTCTTCCACATTCCAAAGAGCCACCCAAGTGTGTGGCCTCCAAAGATGCACACACCAAAGCCAAAACTCAACGGCAAGACTCTGCCTTGAGTGCACGGGTATTTTGCCCATGGTGCTAGCCTAGGCAAATACCTCAAAACTTTTAACTCGAGGTTCCTCAAGTCAATTAGACTTTAGGATCCTCAAAATCAGTGGCTTACTCTTAAACTTTAGAGTTTCTCACTTATATAAACCTAAGATATGAAAAGTTTGGTGCAAAAATTTGTAAAGAATTCATTGGGTTTATATAGGTGCTCCAAAGACAACAAAATTAATTAAGAATCTGATGTGGGATAAATGCTAATTTAATCTTAGTCATTGGATCTTAATTTAGTGGTTTAATGAGATTATAAAACCCTAATAAGAGTTTGGGCCGAATTGGAATTCAAAACAAATAACAAATAAAAAATTACTATTCACGTTATTTATCTATTTATTTATTTATTTATTCCAATTCCCAAAGTGCCCCTATCGTCATTCACCAATCCCTAAGCCATTATGGAACCTCATAAATGATCTGTTCAATAATTAAACACATTGAACCATTTATGAAAAATTCCTACAGCAATCATATATGCTGTTAAATTTGTACTATGCACTGTTAACCATTGATTTCGACTTTGTTGTGTGTGACCTTTTGGGTTCCCCTCAAGTTGGACATGAAATGAATCGTGATCATTTAATCGAACATAAATTATCCTCCGATCAGATGGTCGTTCGATTTCAATGACCAAGGTTGACATCTAGCAACATGCCAATGCCCCAAATGAGAAGGAAAAATATATATTGTTCCCTTCCAAAGGGTAAGTTCTTACGTGTTACTCACTCGCCCGCCACTGGAAACACCACTTCTTGTCCAACTTGCATGTGTTAAGCATACCGCTGGTGTTCATCCTAAGCCAAGATCTAACTCTCCATGAGATTCATAGTTGGATTACTTATAACTTCCTTGTTCGTAGACAAAGCTGATTCTGAGAGGTGGGGTTTAAGTTGGATATATATCATTACTCACCACGAAATGGTGTTGTATGATGTCTGAGAGATGCAATACAAGACCTAGGATATGCAATATGTAGGAATGCTCAAACTATGATTCTTTAGCAAATTTGAAATTAATTTATTTGTAGGGATGACAAAAAATCCTCAAAACCCGATTGACATACGGGATCTTGTTTGATACGGGATTCCTTCGACTAAAAGATCAAGTCGGAATTTGGAAAAATTCTAAATTCCGATTAGAATCCCAAATTATTCAATCAGGGGTTTAATACAGGAT
This sequence comes from Zanthoxylum bungeanum, assembly GCA_019454045.1. Lineage (NCBI taxonomy): Eukaryota > Viridiplantae > Streptophyta > Magnoliopsida > Sapindales > Rutaceae > Zanthoxylum > Zanthoxylum bungeanum. The sequence continues at coordinate 144,494 of SKCR01027508.1, read as the reverse complement.
CAGGATTGACAAATCTCAATCCATACCGATCGATTTCCATCTCTACCTGCTTGTAGGAAATATATTACTTTAATTTGCACATGGGGAGTCAATTATTAAAAAAGCTTAAAGGTTCGAAACTCGAAAGTACATAATGGGGAGTCAATTATTAAGTTGCACATGGGGAGTCTATTACATGCTAACACAAGTACATAATGGTCTTGTCTCAAAAAGTATTTATTTTACATTAATCAAGTAATCAATTCTTCATGTATCATTCATTCATTCATTACAAGGTCCTCTTGCTACTTTCATCTCTTTAATTGCTACCACTTTTGCTCGCGTGCAAGCGATTAATCCCATCACTATTAATTTGTTTATGCTCAAGGAGAACTACATTACATCATCCAATCCCGTATGATGCTGAATACAATTATTACATTCTTATAATTGCAGACGGCCGTAAATCATCTTCCAGTTCTTAACTCTCTTGGAGGTTGTTATCAAAAGGGACGGTTTTTGCCCTGGGAACCAATTGCACCAAGTAAAAGCAGATTACAGTGGAAACTCCTTTTGTAGAACATCAAGATTCCGTGAATCACAAGCTTCAAGCATGTCATTTCTAGAAGCAGAACTGTAGAGAGGATGAAATTAGAATAACCTCTGGTTTAAATGACAGAGAAGTGAACAACATGTCCCTCTTAAGTTTAAAGATAAAAGACCAACATACCTAAGAGAAATTCTCAAATACTGCCAGGCATTATCTGCCTTGGGATTCATAGCCAGTGCACGGACATAGAAACGAATTGATTCCTCATACATTCCCTGTATTCAGAAAATATGTTTACACATTTGATTAGTTCAGGTTTTTGATTCCCTTAAAATGATACATCATGGAACTTGGGACAAATAAATACAATAATCTAAAGATTTCGAATCATCGAGAATAATCACTAAGCTATAATCTCAAGAAAGGTCATTATCAACTAAAGGGACATCAGTAGCGTCATTCATGACTGAAATTCTATCATACAAATGGCATTTTCTTTCGCTTATTTATATTTTGCAAGCGTTTCATCTTAACATCAATTGAATCAGTAATTAGGGAAAAGTAACAAACGGAAGCTATATTTTGCATTTAATTATCGAACACTATAAAAGCAACAGGCAACCTAGTCACTCGTGTTCCCTACTGCGGAGAACATGTGAAAAGTCAATATATTTGAGATCTTGTCTCTATCATTCCAAACAAGTTCATAGGTTTGCAGTAGGCAGTAGCATTAAAATTAGCGGTGGCAAAACGAATCGAATTTGTATCGAATCCTAAACGAATCGAATCAAAATGTGATGGATTCGTATTCGATTCGTTTATTAAACGAATCTTAATATCATGATTCGTATTCGATTCGTTTATTAAACGAATCGAATACGAATATTCGTTTAGTCATGATATTATTTAATAAAATAATTTACCACACTTGATTTACATTAATTCTTCATAAATATATACATATGAAATATGTAATTAATATATTTACTAAAAATACCTCACCAAATATCGAAAATATTACTTTTTTCTATGGTAATTAGCTATAATTTCTCGAATCTTAATTGAAAATTAACAAGAACTAGTAAATAAAATAATAAAACGAATCCTAAACGAATAAACGAATCAATGAACTTAAATTCGTATTCGATTTGTTTAATAAACGAATCGAATCGAATTGACCCATTTATTAAACGAATCCATTTTTTCAAGCCCGTATTCGCTTTAAAACGAATCGAATCGAACGAATAAACGGATCCTGACCCAAATTGCCACCCCTAATTAAAATAATCCATTATTTTGCAATTAGGTAATATCCTGTAATCCCAGAAACGGATTTCCTTTCTGTTTTATCTTCCTCTAATTGATAATACAGAAATTCTATACAGATTTCCCAATGTGAACTTGCAAGTAATGATAACAATAGACAGTGCTACATCAAAAGAGCCGCAAAACTTGTATGTTTGTTCAACAGCAAATAAAGCTAATTTGGCTTTTAGGGAGAATTCTCCATAGAAGAGCATATTTGAATAAGAACAGTGCAATCCATTCAGTCCCCTACCTAATACATGTCACAGACCACAATTTGTATAAACAATCAAGAATAGAAATAGACCTGGTTGGCATAGCTGATACCCATGTTTGCCCAAGCACGAACATAGTTAGGCTTCAAATCTAAAGCCTGGAACCACGAGATAAACCCAAAAATAGGTAAAAAGAATCAGATTCAAGTTAAAGGGGAGAAAACATGTCCAGACAGGTGAAAAAGTTGATCAACGAATTATCTGAATGACTACTTTTCTTTACCACTTGTTGACATAGACACATTCACTTCTTTTTTAAACATTTTTAGAGATTATGTCCAAACTTCTGAACTTTTAATTTAAATGCAATGTAAATCACAAAAGTCTACTCAAAATTTAGCAAAACATTTGGTTTGGTAGGCTAATTGCAAGACTTACCCGTTGATAAGCCAGTATTGCATCAGCACTTTGAACACTATTGGCTTGTGTTGCACCAAGTTTGTTCCAAAGAGAGTAATCCTGTGGCTTGAGTTTCAAAGCCGTCTGGAAGGACTCAATGGCTTTGTCATACTCTCTCGACAAGTTGTACAAGACACCAAGTACTATGTGCACATCAGCATCTTCGGGAGACATACATGCAGCTTCAACGAATAATCTAGCAATCTGCACACCACAAAATTAGACAGATGTAAATACAAGAAGTTTGAACTGTATCATATATACAGTGTTTTGTGGTCACTGATGCAATCAACAGAGAGGAGAGCTCCAAGATTCAAAACTTAGATATGTTTAGAAATTAAGATGTATAGTATGTCAATTAATAACTTTAATGCAGGCCCATATACTGAGGTATCAGATACTTTTTTTTTTTTTTGGAATCGTTGGAAACCCCGCCGCCAAACCACCCCTTCCAGGCTTAAGCGAAGCAAGTAAAACCCCCGGCTCTCCCAGGCTCTTACAAGAAACGCACTCCCATCAGATCCTGAGCCCTACACCACCAAGCCACGCCCTTTGGGGACGAGGTATCAGATACTTCTAAACTTGACCGAATAGTTAACATTTATTCACCGTACAAAATAAAACTCTTCCTCATTTTTATCAGCAGATTCACCATGACGTTTCCAGTTTCAACTTCATTTGTTCTGCAAAGTGCCTTATAAAGTAATATACTAAATTATGATAATAACCTACAAAATTTATCTTGTAAAATGTGCAGGTAGAGATGGGAGAATTATCTTGAAAAGAAAAATAAAAGCCAATCATCTTGCCAGAAAACAATACTTACGTCAGCATAGTACAAAGAATCAGAAAGCTCTGGGGAGGCTAGTGTCCCATACTTTGGGTGATGACGAAGCCATCCATACAAGTATTTCAATGCAGCAGCCTGTTCCAACTCTGCAATTTTGATACACAACTAAGTTGCTGATTACTGATCATACAACACAAATAAAAAGTATGATACTTGAACATGCTCTTTTAGCCACCCAGGAAACTTAAGAGTCATACATGTGTCTATTTTATGAAAATATGTACACAATTACATGTAACTATAGGTATGTTTGGGACTGTTGTGCTTAAGCTTAACTTTGATAGCACAACAACTAAAGTGTCCAGTAAATACCCGCTTTTACTTGGTAGCTAATGGTAAGCACCAAAACACCCACACACCCACTTATATTTCAAAGCTAGCAATCTCATCCCACAACAGATATGGATTAAAAGCAACAACGCCTTAATCCCAAACATACCCGACATGATCTCATCAAGGTACTAACATAATGACTACATCTCATATGGGTATTAATAAAAGAATATTTCATTCCCTAGAAGCAACATAACTCAAGATTATAAGCTATCTTTTATCTGCTTTACACGATGTATACATGTAGAGGAGAGGAACAACACTAACCATTTGTATGACTCACGCCAAGAGCAAGAAGCACTTCCAGATTTGTAGGATCAGCCTCATGTGCACGCATCATGGCTGCTATAGCCTGCATAAAACTCGAGTTGGTTGATTATATGCTCTGCAAAAAGTACTTTCGAGTAACCAAATTTCTCTAAGCAACCATGACACTTTAAACTTTGAATGCACTAATCAAAAGACAAAGATCAAAATTGAGCCACATCCCCATGAAAAAACATTTAATTTGAGACTATCACCTGCCACAACCTAGGGCAGAAGAAGAATAAGTTGAAATTCAGGATACTCTTATAATATGTAGTCAAGAGTGGTCAACTTACTCAACACTTAGCTCTCATAATATAGATAATATACCTATGCTAAATTGCCACAAGATTACTAGATATTATGCAGAAATCTGCTACCATTTTAGAAAGGTGAATAATCCATCTATAACTCTGTAAAAAAAATGGAGAATGGGGGTGGACTTGCAGGATGTGGTATAAGAAAGGATATGTGGCAAAAAATCATCTCTATTAAGAGACGGACTGGAGAAGTAGGGCAATGGAATTGGGAAAGACGTGAATGATGGTTACTCTATTCCTTGAAAAGACAATGTCATTATATCCGCAGTGTCAATCCCCATGAAATTATAATAAAGCTTTGAATAAGGCATCATGGAAATAGGCACATTTAAGTTTCAAGAATCTCAAGCTTGATTTTGTTGCATGTGCTATTCCAAACAAAATGATTCAGAAACCATCCAAAGTTAATAATTTATTGCAAGAAAAGTTGAATAACCTGTTGATCATCATCGTTTTCTGCATGTGCTATTCCAAGTAATCTCCAACCTTCAGAATTTTCAGGGTTTTTCAAAACTTCAGCCTCCAAAGCAAGCACTGCTTCACTTAAAAGCCCTTTGCGGAAGAGATCCTGGCCTTCTTTTAAAGGGTTTGGATGACCAACATAAGGATTCATATCAGAAAAGACATAAACACCCCTTGAAGCATCTGAACGCTCCTTGGCAGCTACTTGCTCATTCAGAAACCTATAATTTATTCCCAAAAATAGTTTCAAGTAACAGCACATTGCAATTATTTAAAATAAGCCTCAGTCCTGAATATAATGGGTCCAAAGATTGACATTGAGCAAATATTAGAGGGATATAAACAAAACATTATTACAGAAAACAAAACATAAAGGAGGGGGGAAAAGAAAAGGATGAACAAGAAGAAAGAAGGCCAGGCAGGAGCATAAATTTATGGGGAAATCATCTGCATTTACAGTTACACTGCATCAGTTGTGATAATCTTAGAAAGGAAAACTGATAAGACAACGAGCTGCCAAAGGTTTATAGCAGGAGGGGGAAGTCCAGCAAATCTTCTCAGACTAAGGCAGAGCACAACAAATGAGCCCAGCAAATCTTTTTCACAACAAATGAAGGCCCATCTAGTTTTAATGATTACATAACACCTTTTATTGTTATGCCTTTTCATTGTTACTCTATTGTAGCCACTTGGCATTTTATCATTGGTAGCTGTTAATTGTTTCTAGGGGATTCAGTTATAGGATGAGGGACAACTTGAGAATATACAGTTTTGTTATGGACGAAATTGTGAAGGAGCCCTAAGCTGCTTATTAAGCTTAAAACTATTTCCTTGTTGAATATTTTGTGAATACAAAATTTGCTGTCTTATACAAATTCTAAACTGTGTGATTCTGGTTTTTATCATTTTTGGTATCAGAGCCGGACTTTTCTGGAATGGTTAAGGGGACGAAAATGACAGAAAGCATGGAGGAGGTTTCGGTATTGAAGGAAGACGTTGGTAATGTGAAGTTGAAATTGGGGGAAATACGTGCAAGCTTAGATAAGGTGCTTGAACTGTTGATGGCAACAGACAAAGGGAAGGAGAAGGTCGGTGAGTCGTCGAAGGAAAAGGAAAATGATGGGTCTGATACTCAAGACCATAGTCATTTTGGAGACTGCTCATATGGAAAATATGACTACAAATGGCGCAAACTTAAATTACCGGTCTTTCAAGGAGACGATCCTTACAACTTGCTATTGAGGGTTGATCAGTATTTTGCAGTATTTTGTGCTAAACCAAGTCACCGATAACGAAAAAATACAAGTCGTCGTTGTCTGCATGGAGGGCAGAGCATTGAGTTGGTTCCATTGGTAGGAATCGAGGGCCTCTTTAGCATCCTGGGATGAATTTAATATTGAGCTATTAAAACGATTCAAAGGCACCCAAGAAGGAAACGGTTACGAAAGCCTTATGGCTCTAAGACAAGTTCGAGTTAATTGCAACACCGTTAGCTGATGTAGGGGAAGAGATGTTAGCAGGAACTTTCATTAATGGGTTAAGGGAGGAAATAAAAGCTAAAAGCTAAGGCTAGCCCAGCCCACGAACTTCGCAGAAAGCCCAGCATATTGAAGATAAAAATCGGGCATTAGAGAGGGCCTTGGACATGCGAAACAAGGGGATATCCTTATGGTGATATCCAATTGCCATGGGTGATAGTAATACGGGTAGAATTTTGGATACGGTTCAGGGAGCTGGCTTGGGTCGGGGTGCTGGAGCGGGTCGATATATGGATTCAAGTAGGGTTTATAACATAAACAAAACTCAAGAGCTCAATCCTCCGACCACCAAAACGATCACCCTACACATCGATTGCGAGAACAAAGGGAACGAACCACCACCCCGTCGCGATTCAGTGCGGCATATGTCTGAAAAAGAGATCCAGAAGCAATGTGAACAAGGGCTATGTTTTTATTGTGACGACAAATACCATTTTGGCCACATTTGTAAGCATCGACAATTCTGTGTGTTGGTGGTGGATGAATTCGAAACAGAATCAAAAGAAGCACATGCGCGCGCCGCGATACCCACACAAGGGGAGGGGATGTTGACATCGGCCAAAGAAGGGGAACCCTTGGAGCTCTCTTTTAAGTTTATTCTTGGGTTTTCTTCTGGTAATGATCTATTGAAGGTGACGGGTAATTAGGGGAGACAGTTGTTGTACTTATTGATAGTGGAGTTTCAGTGTAAAAAACTAAAAATAATTGTTTGTTTGGTGAGAAAATGATTCGTAAAGTGAGAGAAATAGAAGAACAATGAGAGAACATTGAGAGAGAACTTTTCAGATTTTATTGAAAAAGATCATTACAATTTACAAATGAGAATGAGAGCTTTATATGGTAAAATCTCATATCTAAAATAGCCAATAGAAGCCTTGATCTAAAAGAGTCAATCTCTCGTTGACATGTGTCCATTCTTATGGAGAGAGATAACAAATTCTAACTAACTTTTGAAAACGTTAGCCAATAGGAGCCTTGATCAAAAAGAGTCAATCTCTCGTTGACATATGCCATTCTTGTGAAGGGAGATAACAAATTCTAACTATCTTTTCAAAACGTTCTGAAGACTTGCTGATATGGCATTAATATTATGAAGAGGTTGCTGATTTGCGCACTCGGTATCAAAATCTAGCTCCAGCATCAGACGCTAACCAGCAGCCGACTTTGACCATCTGATTCAGAATGTAAGCAACAAACTCTGACAATCTGATTCTCATAACGTAAGCCGCAGACTCTGACCATCTTACGCTATAGACTCTAACATTCGGACAGTTTCTTAGCTCCCTCTTTGTTGGAGAAGTTGCAACTACCAGTAGACAGTTCCAGGAAGTTTGGAGAGCAGATCGGTAATGGGGTGTGCCTAAGGGGACAAGTATTATGTCACGATGTGTGTGTGGGGGGGTTCAAGGTTTCCCTGTACAACAGGATTTCCGTGTATTCGAAGTCGGTACGACCGATGTGGTGTTAAGGGTGGCTTGGCTAAAATCATTAGAGGAGTTTGCCATGAACTACAAGAATTTAACGATGAAGTTTGTTAGTGGAGATCAGATAGTTGTTTGGCAAGGGGATCCGGCGCTATCGCGAAATGTGGTGTCGCTTAAAAGTCTGATGACGACCTTCGAATAGGGGGATTTAAGCTACTTGGTGGAGTTTGGAACATCCTCACTGCTAGCGGAGAAACAAGGGATTCCTGAGGTGCTGAACCCCAAGTTACAGACTGTTTTGAATGAATTTGCGGTAGTTTTTCAATCTCTGGAAAGTCTACCGATGGCTAGAGTTCATGACCACAGCATCAAGCTGAAGGAGGGGGCTGCTCCCCCGAACTTGCGAGCCTACCGATATCCACATTACCAGAACCAAAAGTTTGAAATTGAGAGCATCGTGAAGGATTTGTTAGCAGCGGGCATAATTAAACGAAGTAACAGCGCTTATTCTAGTCCCGTCTTGCTGGTGAAAAATAGGATGGGGGATGTGTGTGGATCATCGTGCGTTAAACAAGTTGACAATACAAGACAAATTTCCCATTCTAGTGATAGAAGAAATGATGGATGAGCTAAATGGTGCGGTGATATTCTCCAAACTTGATTTAAAATCAGGCTATCATCAAATTCGAGTCAAGACTGAGGATACGGAGAAAACAGCTTTTAGAAGTCATGAGGGCCACTATAAGTTCCTTGTGATGCCTTTTGGTTTGGGCTAACCAATGCTCCCTCTACCTTCCAGTGGCTCATGAACGAGGTATTTCAACCCTATCTACGACAATTGGTTTTGGTTTTCTTCGATGATATACTCATCTATAGCAAGGATTTTGACTCACATTTGCAGCGCCTCAGATTAGTTTTTCATTTGCTCATTCAAAATCTGCTTGTTGTCAATGGGAAGAAGTGTTTATTTGCTAAAAGCAAGATTGATTATTTTGGGTCATGTTATCTCGTCCCCACAAAGTTAGAAAGTATGGCATCTTGGCCCGTTCCTACCAATATCAAGTCCTTGAGGGGTATCTAGGACTAATGGGCTACTATCGAAGGTTTGTCAGGGGATATGGAACCTTACCAGAACCTCATACTCAGTTATTAAGGAAAAATGCATTCAAGTGGAATGAGGAAGCTCAAGTGGCTTTTGAAGCACTGAAATCAGCCATGATGACCCCGCTCTTTCTGGGACTGCCCGATTTCTCCAAAACTTTTACGGTCGAAACAGATGCTTCAGGAGTAGGGTTGGGAGTTGTTCTTATGCAAGGACATCTTGTGGCTTTTGGAGCCACACTCTCACTTCGAGCTCAAGCTAAGTCCGTCTATGAGCGGGAACTAATAGCCATAGTACTTGCGATACAGAAGTGGAGACAATACTTGTTGGGAAGGAAATTCATTGTCAAAACCGATCGGTCCAACCTTAAATATTTGTTGGAAAAGAGGATAATTAGAGGAGCATCAGAAATGGATAATCAAGTTATTAGGATTTGACTTTGAAATCCAATATCGACCGCGATTGGAAAATAAGGTTGCGGATGCACTATCGTGCCTTCCTGAAAACAGGGGAATCGTGGGACAAAATCTGCCTAAACTGAATCTGGAATTTTCGGCTATATCAGTGGCTTTTTGTCCGACGCCGGTTGAGCTACAAGAAGAGTCAATCAAGACCCCAAGCTAGTAAGTGTGGTTCAAGCTCTTTTAGTTGATCCAAAGTGAAAACCCCTATTCCCAGCAAGGGGGTTGTCTAATGCATTCAGACAGGTTAGTATTACCAAAGAATTCACCCCAAATGCCTAGCATTCTCAAGGAATTTCATGCTCCTCCTCAAGGAGGCCATTCGGGCTTTCTGAGGACTTTCAAGAGGGCAGCAGCAGTTCTATACTGGGATGGTATGCGATCGGATGTGAAGAAGTTTGTAGCACATTGTGATATTTGTCAAAGGCATAAATATTCCACCTTACGCCCACAAAGCCTGCTTCAACCCTTACCGATTCCTAAGCTTCCTTGGGAAGATATTTCGTTAGATTTTATCGGTGGGTTACCTCGAGTGCAATACGTGGACACTATACTTGTTGTGGTGGATCGTTTTACTGAGTACAGCCACTTCATCAAGTTGGGACATCCTTATACTGCTAAAGATGTAGTTATTTTGTTATTAAGGAGGTAGGGAGGTTACATGGTTTTCCCAAGACAATTATTTCTGACCGGGATCGCATCTTTCTTAGCCAATTTTAGAGTAAGCTGTTCCAACTTGCAGGCACTTCATTGTGCATGAGTACGGCATACCATCCATAGACGGATAGGCAAACTGAGGTGGTCAATCGTTGCTTGGAAGATTATTTTCGTTGTTTTGTTAGTAAAAGCCCAAGCAGTGGGTTAGGTGGGTACATTGGGCGGAGTATTGGTACATTACCATTTTCCACAGCTCGGAGGGAATGAACCCTTTTGAAGCCCTCTACGGACGTGAACCCCCTGTGCTCCGATGGCTTTTCATTAGTGGATGAAGTGGATGTTACGATTCGTGACAGAAACTTGATCTTGGAAGAACTTAGGAGCAACTTGATGGTAGCTCAGAATCGCATGAGACAGCGTGCGAATACCAGAAGAAGGGATGTTCATTTTCAACCAAGAGACAAGGTGTTACTGAAGCTGCAGCCATACGAAATGAAGTCGTTAGCTAGAAGGCCAAATTAGAAACTGAGTCCGAGATTCTATGGTCCCTATCCTGTTATAGCTAAGTTTGGAGAGGTTGCTTACAAGCTGCAGTTAGGTGAGGATGCTGCTATACATCCTGTATTTCATGTACCTCAGTTAAAGGCTGCCAAGGGAGATAGTATCCCTCATCTTCCATTACCTCCCTGTTTAAGAAAAGAATTGGAGCTACAAGTGCAACCTGAAGAGGTAAAACAGATTCGGAAATTGTTAAATGGCGAGTATGAAGTTCTTATTAAATGGGGTGGGCTTCCCGATTGTGACAGCTCGTGGGAATTACTAACGAATATCAAGACACATTTTCCTTCTTTCAACCTTGAGGACAAGGTTAAGGTTTTAGGGGGAGTATTGATAAGACAACGATGCTGCCAAAGGTTTATAGCAGGAGAGGGAAGTCCAGCAAATCTTCTCAGCCTAAGGCAGAGACAACAAATGAGCCAAGCAAATCTTTTTCCCAACAATTGAAGGCCCATCTAGTTTTAATGATTACATTACATCTTTTATTTTTATGCCTTTTTATTGTTACTCTATTGTAGCCACTTGGCATTTTCTTATTGGTAGCTGTCAATTGTTAGGGGATTCAGTTATATCATGAGGGACAACTTTAGAATATACAGTTTTGTTATTGACGAAAATGTGAAGGAACCCTAAACTGCTTGAAAGCTTAAAACTATTTCCTTGTTGAATATTTTGTGAATACAAAATTTGCTGTCTTATACAAATTCTGTACTGTGTGATTCTGGTTTTATCAAAAACAGAGGCAGGGAGGATAAAAGAGAAAAGCTATGGCATGGTGCTGGTGATAGTGGTTAGAGGAACCATAATTCAAGGTATAATACATTGGTGACAGACCATTGAGTGCAGAAAGAAAAAATATGGCTATTGAGCTATATTCTTAAATAATTGAAACACAGAATGCACAAGACTTACTCATCATATGCATTTGCCCAGCTATCACCCGAAGTCTCCCCCACAGCCCCTTCACCAACCTGCTGCCCAAATTCTTCCACCCAGTCACCAACATGCAATTTGGAGAATTCATTGACCCATTGATCATCAACTGAACGATGTTGCTCTCGTTCAGTAGCAAATTCATTAGCCCATCCTTCAGGTCCACGGGAAAGCTAAGAAACACCAAAATTAGATACCAGTTATTTTGTACACTGAGACATATGGATTACTTATCTATAGTCTGTTGTTACAGAAACAGGAAGCACAGTCAATTGATAGCACCCATCAAAAAATACATCAGGGAACATCATGAATTGTCACAGCTCATTTCACCCAAAAATAAATTATAAACATAAATAAATCCATAAAAATATATCATATTGCATTTGACTTGATAAAACTTACTCCAATTTAGAGTTTCCCATCATGCAATTTCAATACATCAAACATATAGGATACCCAGAAAGAGAGATATATACAGAAGAAATACATGTATGTGGGTATACATGCATTTGCTTCAATTGATTCTCTACTTGCCTCATTACGTGCAAATTCATCAGCCCAAGCAGGACCATTATTGTATTGTTGTTGATATTCACTTGCCCAATCTCCAGGTGCAGCTGTGGCTGGTTTGACTTGATTATCATCAATAATAATTTCCCCACGACTCATTTTTGACACAAATTGAAGAAACCTTGAATTCTGCAAGCCCAAAATCTCTTATTAATGTATAACCTGAAAATTAAGGAAACAGAAACATCTGTTTCGAAACATTTAATCCTTGGGCCATCATCTACATATATAACAGCTTGACCACATTTCACATAGTCAATTTCCCTTATACAAAGAGGCGGGCAGTCGAAGAGTTATTGCATCCAGTATACATGGACTTTAAACTTCAAACAGTCAATAGATTCACCAAAGAAACCTTACTAAAAGTTGCTCATCCCTGCATAACTTTTTATGCATAAAAATGGCCGTTACCAAAGCAAATCCATTATGCAAATATGTATAATCCAGACAAACAATAATTACAAAACCCACTTTAAGTAATACACTCTCAAGACAAGAGTATTCAAAGTTGGAATTGAGGAAGCAAATGCACATAAAATGGAATTCTTAACTCCTAATAGAGCTTATAAACCTGAAATTTAGGGTCATTATTTTGTGCTAACGTATGTGCAAGCATGCGAGTTTGCTCCATTGCAGCTAAGTTTGAGATGTTTCCACCTCTCACTTGATCTCCTGATGTCAACAGAACTTGTTCCTGCAACCAATAGGAATAATTATGAAATACTAGAAATTAAAATGACCAAGAGAATATCATCTGGTTTTTACCAAGAAAATGAAAGTTTAAAAGTGGCAGGCAGGTCATAGTTTATCAAATAAGACAATTAGATGCTAGTAAACTACAATGTGTCGACAGTATTGGTCGATAATTGAGAAGCTATAGACAAAAACAAAGAAGTCCAGCAAGGTTTGGCATGGCGAGTTTATAAAACAATATAAGTTTGTAAAACAATATTAGTTATAAAGCCACAAATTCAATTAACCTAATAGCTAGCAACTCCAGCATTAACAATGCTAATCATCATAAGGTTCCAAGATCAACCAAATTACCATTCTAAACCAAATTCACGTGACCTAAGCCATGGAAAACATTAGTAGACACAAACTATAATACTTTCTTACTCGCTCAAATTCAGAGGCCCAACCATTGGCACCATGTTGTTGTTCAAATGAATGAGCCCAAGCATCAGGATCACCATGTGCTGCTTTGTGCTGCCTATATTCAGCAACCCATCCATCTGCAGGATGAGGACCAGGTTTAAGCATACCTTGGGACTCGTTCCAATAATCCTCCAGCTCTCGAAATCTCCCAGGCAGAGGTCCCTTGGCACGGGCATCACTGTCAATCTCCAAAGAAGACAATAATGCATTTACCTGGATTGAAAAACCAAGTTGCCTAATCATATATTGTCAAGGGAGTATTGACTGGTGTGAAGAGAATCAACTGAAGAAATTCTAAAGCATTTGAAAATGATTGAGGGTAAAAGAGAAGAAATGGTAAAATAAAAATATGAAATTGACAAATTAATTAGAAGTGAACCTGAGCATTTATGAAATCCTCACTCTTATCTGCAAAAAAATGTCTAGCCATTATGCTGCTACGATCACGTATGCACTGTTTGTCACCTTCAGACAAACCTAATAGTGGAAGTACAGCAGGATGAAAAGGAATACCACCACGGCTGCTCTCAACAAATGAATGAAGAAAGCTCGATAACACTCTTTGGGGTGGACCTACAAATACAATAGGGTAAGCAAGAAAGAAATACACAACCCATTGTAACCAGATTTTCCACATCCCCAAAGCACAGCAAAGCTTCTTAAAACTGAGTAATTGTATGAACATTAAAGTGAAAAAAATACCATCCAAAGTTGGTTGAAGCTGAGGAGCAGCTCTGCGATCATAAAAGTGATCGAAGGGAGGACCTTGACTTTGCTCCTGAATCTCATCCCAAGCATCTGCAAATCCATTCTGATCAGCAGAACGGAAGCCACGAAGAAATTCTGAGCCCTGAGTCAAGCAAACAAACGAACAAGTGTGTTAAATAGAGTAAAAATGGAAGTCAAAAATTCAAAACTCCTAAAATTAATAAAGTATAAACCTGAGCATTAGGTGGCAGAAAGGACTGGTCAAACTCAGAACCGGGAAGAGCTCCCAAATGGTTACCGGTCTCGGCATAAAAATTAGGCTCAGCAGTTGTTGGTGTGGATGTGGGAATCTCCTGTAGCCTCTCCTGTTTATTTTTTTTTTTCGAATTCATATCAGCTCAGCATAACCAACTTATAAAACTAATTCTCAAAGATAATTCAAGAACCACAAAATTAATGAAAGCTAGTTAATTTATAAAAGATGGAACCAATCAATCAATCCTCATTATTCAGTATCGATCAACAATTTGGGGACAAAATAGCATCGATTTGTACGATTTTACAAGTAAAATAATTATAAAAATAAATAAATAAATCAAGTGAAAATGAGTTGAGAGAAAAGAAGAAGACATGAGTCTTAGAAGAGGAGCCAATAAGAGCGTTGGCAAGAGCACCGAGGGGATTAGACGAAGAAGAAGAGCCTGGAACCGCGCAAGCAGCTCCGCCGGTAACTATTTCGCGCATCGCCATCACTCTGATTTCTTCTTCTGTTAAAAGAAAATCTTATTTTTTTCCCCTCACTTTATGATGATAAATTGTTTCCAGGAAGAGAAGTTTGTTAGCCTGACACTTCTCATGTAAATATTATTATTATTATTATTAGTTGTCCTGCTTTTATTTATTTATTTATTTTTGCGCCAAGGAGATGTCATTAATAACTTTTTAAATACTTTATAGATAAGATAATTGTTGTTCAAATTGTGTGGATAATAACATGTGGGTCTTTTATTTCGTTTTATCTTTTAATTTTGGTTTGAAAGTCCTTAAATGTGGTTAAAAACTAAAATTAATAGCAGTTTGTCATATTAGTGCACTTGGGTTAATCTTAGGAAACTAGTATAATCAAATGCCCATGTGCACCTTCTTCGGGCTAAATTTGAATCAGGGACTCAAATATCATTATGTCTCAAGCTCACGTATCAGACTTGTACCAAAACATAACTCATCGCCTTCATCTGGCCTAAAATGGCGTTATGGGCTACCATCGAGACCCAATCCACACGAATCTAGTCACCAAAAGACGAGTCTATACAAGACTCACATGTAGAGCCCACGAGCCTGTATGCCTACAAGGGTAAGAGGCTCATGCGACTTGAAAGGCCTCTAAGAACCACAGACCATGTTATGCGGTGTCTCGGTAGACATTGCTAGCACTAATCATTTTCCAACAAAGAAACTAAGTATTTGGACCAATCCAAATACAAATGGAATTACACATAATCTCAGGATATCTAGGTACTCCTAATTCAATCTCAACCCCACTACCCTCTCCTAAAATGATTGAAATTCAATTATTCCAATAAATCCTAAGCCGACTAAGAGACTACTTATTTAAACTCATGCCCTCACACTCGAGTTGTCTTTATTCTTCTCTCATTTTGCTCATCATTATCACTGACTTGAGCGTCGGAATGCTTACGGTGTCCACCACACCGGTGGGTAGCTAGTCTACGCTCCATTTACCTTTGTTTTGTAGGATCGTTGGAGTCATCATCATACAAATTCTCAATTGTAGGCCAAAGGCGATATTCAATGTCTACAATTTGGTGCCCACCGGGGGCCCTGACGATTCATAGCGAACAAGTCTTTCTGTCAGTCTTCATCTAAACTCACAGCCACCCATGGCTTCAGGGAACGAAAACACCCCAAACATCATATCTGCCTAACTGGCCGCTCTACAAGAACGATTCGGGGCATCGGAAGAAGAAAACCCCACAATACGAATCAGCGACACCAGTCTTCAAAGGCAATTGGAGTAGATAGCATCAACTTCTTAACACCGAGGAGTCCACTATCAGCCCGCTAACCCCGTGACCCAAACCGACATAGCCAGAATGCGGTATATCTTAAGCGATACTACAAGTAGCCCCATCAAACAAATAATGAGTGACTAGCCACTCGACAGTGAAACTATCTGACTGAGAGACATTGAGACTACCTCATGAGTGGCTTTACATGGAAATTTATCAAGTTTTGGAAAAAAAAAATATCGCAATGAGATATTCACAAGACAAAAGACAAAAGTGTCAAAATAAGATATTTCATTCATTCTACGGTTAAAATTTACAAGTTGTTATTACTTAGTTACAAATCGAAAAAAGTCAGTCCCCAACGACTTCGACATACGGGACCTCAGCTTGGGGGATGACAACGATAGAGGTATCTTGAATATCAGCAGCGGGGTCAGCACCTATCTCTACAACCTGTTCTTCCCTCAACCAGATCCTTCATCAGTCTTCGTTATCTTCACTTCAGCACCTTGAGAAGCCTCCTCCGCCCCAACCAACTCCTCTTCAGCTATGGCATTCTCCCTCTTAGCTTCATTGTTGCCTTCATTCAGCGAAACCACCTCATCATCCTTTTTTGTCTCTTAATCCGACGAAGGGAGCACGGCCTTATACCTAGCATGTTCCTCAATCCAATTATTAGAGGTCCGACTTTGTACTCCCCCGTCAAGAATTGTTTTATCAAGCTGCTCCTCCCTGCCAGCATTGCCTCATAGGTGACTCTCTCCAGTCGCTCAGTCAGCTCATCCTTCTCTTTGTTAAGGAATTCCACGTTTTCCTTATAAGCATCCTTCTCGGCCTCAGACACTTCCCGTTCCATTCTCAATGTCGTTCGAGCTGACTCGACCTCTTTTTCAACCTTCTTCACCATTTTCTCAGAGGCTTCAAGTGCCTCCTTCAACTTCACATTCTCCTTCCTCACAGCAGTGTTAGATTTCTCCAAATCTCTGACTCGTCTCTAGCTCGATTCAATATATTCTTGGATGGATAGATTACATTCAAGAGCCCGAAAAATAAAACTTAGTTAGCGCCCACTCGACAAACCAACAATGGAGATAACAATTCTAAGAGTCCTTGATTGACTCTAGAGGGCCCAGCTCGGCCAGCCGATGCTCATATTCTTTAAGTAAGAGCCCATTGACAAACTTTGAGAGGCTGGAAGGGTCGGAAATGGCAGTCGACCCGTGATGGATTTGTTGGGGTTTTGGACGATGGGGCGCAACGGAAGCGCGGGTCGGGCGAAATCGTATTTTAAAATTTTTTTAAAATACCAAATAAATTATTCAATATCTAATATGAATAATTTATTCATGTTTCACCTAAACCTATTTATTCAACATCATATATTGACATAAATATTTTTCAAAACTCGCGAAACTTTTATGAAAATCGTTTTTCCATAAAATGGCTTAAACACGTTTTTGACCGAACCGACTACCCGACACTTATGGAAACTTTCCAAGTCAGCTCCAATAGTGTCGAGGCAGTTCATGGGCTGCCCGAACGGTGACGAATTCACGGTTTGGACAGCCGTCACCCGGTTGACTCAAAAGTCACCCGGTAACGCCGTTTTTGGCCGTTTTTGCTTATTTCAAGTCGGAAATACTTTCAGTCAATTGCTCCAACACACAAATTACATCCAAAATATTCTAAAGACAACAATTTCATCACAAAATCAGATTTAGTTCCGGGTCAAACCAGAAAACGAAATTGGCCAAAAATTCATGCTTTAAACCAACTTTCAACAAGATTAATCTAATTAATCCATCACTAAATGAGTCTCACCACATATAAACAACTCTAGAACAATTCTAGGCTATCTAAGAGTGGATCAATAACTATAGAATGACAAATATATTGTCCAACAACAATTTGAACAAATTGGAAACAAATTACTATTAGTGTTCCTAGAACATGTCAATGATCTCTAAGAGTGATTTGTGTGTGAATTTTACCAAAGGAAGTTGCGGAATACTTACATTGGTTTGGATTAAATTGAAAACATTTCTTTGAAGATGGATGCTTCAAGCCTTCTATTAGTGTTCCAATACTTGGGTGAGTCACCATATCACCTTCATTTGACTCCTTAATGTGCTAGCATGCTTGATTTTTGCAACAAAAATCCATGGGAGAGAGATGAAGCTCACGGCCTCAAGGAGAAAGAAGAGAAAAATGGTTGCTGTGAATAGTAAATTATGAACTTCCAAAGTTGACCAAATTAATTTATAGTGAGGTTGAGTGTTGATATTGGTTTGGGTGTTATATAAGCAAAGCCAAGCTTACTTTTAATAAATCAAATCCAAAATTTTAAGCCTAACCACTTCCATCAAATGTCTAACATGTGATGTAAGAGAAGTGGGTCCCACCACTTTTAAATTCCAAATTTAAGTCGGCTAAATCAACACGCAACTTCGCTCGGGCCCGGGTTCGTTTAATTCCGAAGTAAATAAATTTTCCGTTGCAACGTAATTAAATCTAATTTAAATAAATAATAATGCCTAGCAAAATTATTACAAAAGTCGCTTGCGAATTAATTCTAAATTAATTTGTTCGCTAGAATTAAAATCCAATTTAATTCCGCATTGAAATCTAATTTCAATTAATATATCCAATATATTATTTTAGCCCAATTAATAAATTAAATAGTGAAATCCAATTTAACTATTAAATTTACTTTGCCGATTAATTCCAAATTAATTACGTTCTCTCTTCTAGTCGAATTAATCACAGATTAAATCTTGTCGTAATTAATCCTAGATTAATCTTCTCTCTCTCATAATTAATCCTAGATTAATTCTGTTCGAGTCAAATGTCATCGATGAATCTTTGGGAGGCGACCCAAGAGATCTCTGGATATATTGGCAGTAAATACGGTTATCGGACTATCCGAACACGTGCGTACCCGGTACCACGTTCTTACCAATTTACAAGACATGGTTGGCTTCTAGCAAAGCACCGTGCCTACCCAATTCTCCAGAAATATTCTTTTAAGGAATATATAATCTATATCAGGCATAGTATACATAGTATTGCGTATTACGATCCAGTATCGGATGTCACATGCTAGGCCTGGGGCTGGAGTTGTGTCTGTCCCATACGAAGCATATATCGGATCACTAGGAACTAGTCTCTTTATGATCGGAAAGTCATGACCTAGTCATACTTTCCCGATGGCTATAGCACTATAGAGTACCAGTTCTGTATCCATGCGTGATCATCATCTCTATATGACTAAAGTGATACTTACATCTTGACATCACACCCAATACACTACGATTCTCCGTATACCCAGAAGAGGCGTACACAGAACCTGTTAAAGCCCCGGATGACCAAAACCAAAGTATACTGATTGTCGCAAGTACTAGCGATGCAAGTCTCAGGTTAAGACCATATACATCTACCCTGATTCGGATTCCCATAGACACATAGTCATATTACCAATAGGATTCTGAGGGGTCTATCCAGAGCGAAGCTGTTCCCGTACCATCGGCAAACAAAACCTCCTATCATACTTGCATGAGTATTCAATACCCAAATATATGAGAACTATGACGTTAAGCTTCCATAAGGCGCACAAGTGTAATACTAGCCTATTCCGCATTATCGATGTTCAGTCTCGATAATACTACGACTATGGATATTTAATGATTAAACCTTACGTGGATTAATATTGTCTCATATCTTATTAATCTGGTACTAATCATATGGACTTTTATCATTTATATATCCAGGTAATCCAATTACAAATGATAAAAGAGCAATTTCCTTTGTCACATAGTTAATTTTGTATAAGAACACGATGTTCTTTACAAAATAGTGATGTTATGGGTCATAATTATCCAAGAATCTCCCACTTGGCCTATAGTCAATCACTTAAGTGTCCAACACTTGAACTATGTACGGGTCGCTCAAACTTCTGCTGAGAAATAGCTTTCGTCAGTGGATTTGCAAGGTTATCATCTAATGCGATTTATTCGATCATCACATCGCCACGATGTATGATCTCACGAATCAGATGAATTAGTTGAAGTACATACTTGGATCGTTGATGAGACCGCGATTCCTTAGCCTGTGATGTAGCCCAGCTTAGCTGCTAACAGAACTACTCTTAATCCAATTAGGAATTTATAGATCCAAAATGCTTCTTTTGCTGCCTCAGCTGCAGCAATATTTCGCTCTTGTTTTTTAATCGGCAACAGTATCTTGCTTGGAAGATTTCCAACTCACTGTTCCGTTATTCAAACTAAATATGTACCCTTATTGGGACTTACAGTCGTCTTTATCGGTTTGGAAACTTGCAGCGGTGAACCCAGTTACCTCAAGTTCTCATTCTCCATAAATTAAGAAAGCATCTTTAGTTCGTCTAAGATACTCAAGGATGTTCTTTACATCAATCCAGTGACCATCATCTGGATCGGCCTGATTGTGACTCCAAAAGCTCAAAGCATATGAGACATCAGGTCACGTACATGTCATAACGTACGAACTCTGAGAGAGTGTCAGCAGCTTTCTAGATCTATCCCAATAGATCTTTATTCCTAGAATAAAGCCCGCTTCTCCCAGGTATACCATGGATAATTTTATGAATGTCAAGCTTTCACCGATTATAGTATGGGAATGTTATTGCCGAGAAGCAATACATCATCAACATAAGGACAATGAATGTCAGAACGCTCCCACTAACCCTCTTATATACATAAGAATCATCTTCGTTTTGAATTAAATCATATACCATTATGATTACATCAAAACGATGGTTCCAAGAATTCAATGTTTGCTTCAATCCATAAATGGATCGATTTAATTTGCAAGCTTTGTTTGCATGTTTTAGCACGACAAAATCGTCAGGATGTTTCATACAAACATCCTCCAAAAGGTTTCCGTTAAGGAAAGTGGTTTTGGAGTCCAACTGTCATATTTCATAAACGAAATATGCAGCAATAGCAAGCATTATCCGAATGGATTTAATCATGGTAACATGTGAAAAAGTTTCGCCATAATCGACACTATGTCGTTGACGATACCCTTTCTGTACAAGCCTCGCTGCGTACATTTATATGTTGCCATCCATGTCTGTCTTCCTTAAAGACCCATTTAGTACCAATAGGCACAATGCCTTCTGGTACATCAACCAGTATCCAAACTTAGTTGGTATACATGGAATCCATTTCGGACTTCATGGCATTTTTCCATAAAAGGAGTTGATACCTTGTATCACTTCCTCATACGTAGTTGGTCCATCTTTCTCAATAAGATTAATATCTACATGAGGTGAGATCAGAAACCCATACCTCCCAGGTTGTTTTCTAACTCTCTCGGACATACGCGGTTCTTGTGTATTCGAAGATTGTGGTACAGTTTCATCCCTGATGAACTGTTAATATTCCGTAAGGGATCGGTGCCTGGAACAGTATTACTCTGATTTTCATCGAATTTTACTTTCTTCCACTTACCACTGCATTTAGGAATTCCTTTTCGAGGAAAACCACATGGAGAGCAACAAATACATTGTTCTCTTGTGAGTTGTATAAGTACTATACTTTGGTTTCCCTAGGATAACCTACAAATAGGCACTTATCCGAATTGGGTTCTAGTTTGGTATCATCCAAACCTTTAGAGGATGCCCAGCATTCCCAAATCTTCAGGAATGAGAAACCCAGTTTCTTTCATGTTCATATCTAATAT
This sequence comes from Zanthoxylum bungeanum, assembly GCA_019454045.1. Taxonomy (NCBI): domain Eukaryota; kingdom Viridiplantae; phylum Streptophyta; class Magnoliopsida; order Sapindales; family Rutaceae; genus Zanthoxylum; species Zanthoxylum bungeanum. Next base: position 122,852 of record SKCR01027508.1, on the reverse strand, counting down.
GAAGTCTGTCTAACATATTTTCATGGAACCTTATTCAAAATAAGTATTGCATTGTTTAATGCGTATCCTTAGAAGGAAATGGGTAGCTCAGAGCGACTCATCATTAACCTTACCATGTCCAACTAAGTTCGGTTTATCCGTTCGGTCACACCACTCAATTGAGGTGTTCTGGGAGGAGTCCACTATGAAAGAATACCATACTCTTTCAAGTAATCTTGAAACTTATTGCTTAAGTATTCTTCACCACGGTTCTCCCGCAATGTATTAATACTTTGCCAGTCTGTTTTTATACTTCGTGTCGAAACTCTTTGAATTACTCAAAGGTTTCCAACTTGTGTTTCATAAGATACACATAACCGTAACGCGATGCCACATCCGTAAAGGTTACGAAGTATTCATATCCACTTCTAGCCTAGCTAGATATGGGCCCACTTACGTCATTATGAACGAGGGCTAACAGATCAGTGGCTCGTGCACCTTTACCATGTAAAAGATGTTTTAGGCATTTTGCCTAATAAACAAGATTCGTAGGCATCATTTGAATTAGGATCAAATCCGTCCTAGTATCCATTCTTCGAAAGTGTGGATATACGAGTCTTGTTAATGTGTCCCAGACAACAATGCCAAAAATAAGTCTCATTTGATTTACTCAATTTGAGCCTTTTTTGTTTGTCATGTTATATGTTTGAGATTCATTTATATTCGAAATATAAATACTGCTATTCACATCTAATGTGTATATCTTAATATCATCTTTATAGACAAAACACCCGGTGTTTTGGAATACAAAAGTATACCCCAACGGGTTAAACTAGATATAGAGATAATGTTTCTAGTCAAACTAGGTACATCATAACACTTTCCTAATTTAAGTACATGCCCAAATGGCAGTTCCAAAACTTAGGTTTCTACGGCCAAAACAACGACTCTCATCCCGTTTCCGACTCACAGGTCGATCTCATCTGAAGCCAGTCTCCTGCTAATTAGCAGATCCTGCACATCAGTACATATGTATGTTCCATATCCAGTATCAAAATCCATTTATTAAAACTAGTAGTGGACATGTTTATAACAAACATACCCGAAGCCGGAGCCTTGCCCCACCTTCATTTTCCTTCATGTCTGCCTTGTCCATACGGCGGTCATTCTTCCAGTGACCCCGTTTGCCACAGCTTAGGCAGACATCTTGGGATATGTCCTTTGTCTTCCTAGAAGACTGTGACGATTTAGCCTTGCCCTTTTCTTCACACCCCTAGAAGCCTTCGGCCAAGCCTTAGCCTTCTGGGATGTCGAAGTAAAATGCGCCTTGCGCTTCTTTCCTTTTTAGAAGCTCTGGCTCTGCCTCCTTGAGCATAGCCATTAACTCTCCAAAAGTTTTCTCTTGGTTCATGATGAATCCACCCCAGCATTCGGGCAGAGACTGTAAGATCAAATCTATAGAAGTCTCGGCCTAATAGGTAATGCCCAGTTAACCTAGCTATTCGATGTCAGCAATCATCTACGACACCTAGTGCTCGACAGATGTACCATTTGACATGCACGAGCGAAAGAGCTTCTTTTGCAATTCATACTTCTAAGATCTAAGGTTAGATCTATGAAGATCCTTTAATTTCAACATCATGCTATAATGATCTAATCCTTAGTTCTGACGAAAAAATTAAAGAGTCATTGCAGTATGTATAACAGATTGAGCACTAAAGTTATGAGTCTTCCAAAGCTCATGCTCCACTTATTTGCTCAACTCCGGGCTCAGGCCCGAGAGGTTTCTCTATCAAATAGAGTAACTTCTCAGCTCCCAGGACTATCATGAAGTTCTTTTCCCAATCTGAAAATTAAAGTCGTTAAAGACATTTTCACTCAGGATTATGTCATTTGACGCTAATCTTTCAGGTCATCTTGATTGCTATAGTCCAACTATCCAATCAACGATTTCGGGTACAATCAAATGTAATGATTACTATAGTCTAACTATATAATTAACTACAATTTGATTGGTTAAATTCAAATGTATTGATTACTATAGTCTAACTATATAACCAACTACAAATGAAGTAGTTTGAATACAGTCCAACTGTTCAATTAAAACAACAATTGAATATTAGTCCAACTAATATATGTAAATTTATGACAAAAAAATAAAATGAGTGTGTATTGGTAAGTATCTAAATGAAATTGCAAATTTAATACTTGTCTCCCTCTATTTTTCGGCGAGCCTCTAACCCTTTGTGGAGTACTCGGGAAACCTAGTTTCCTAGTGGGCTAGGATCCCGTTAAATAACACATAACCTTGACTTTGGCCAATAAACTGTATGAAACTTAACTAGGTAGATCTCTAAGATCAATTGGATCTCATCCAATTCCTAGATCTAGTAGGTGGACCTTCAAGTCCGAAACATATATCCAATATATGTAAATATATCCAATATATTTCCTAACCTGTTTCCTTTGAATCAACTAAGCCTTGGCTTTGGCTCAACAAACTTAATGATTACAGTTAAGTGTGACCCATTGACAAAGGGAAAGCTTCGTAATCGAGGTTGATGCACCAGAAGTGACCTTGACTTTGGCCAACAAGTCACAACCGCCCAAGACATATGATATGGAACAAAGCTTACGCGGTTCAAAGACATCCGCAAAGGACAAAGGTCTTGACTTTGGCCAACAAACTAATGCCAAACTTGGATCTTGAGAGAGAACCACTCAATGGAAGGAAAAACGCTTAATATTGTATTGAGGGTTTTTCGCGTAAATTTGCAACCAATTTATTATCTTTGATTAGGTCTCATCATACACCCTTAAACATGCATTCTAAAAGCATAATAAGGCGGGATAAAATTTAATAATGATATGCGGATGGATATATAACAAATTGTTCCTAGAAAAAATTTCTCAATTTCCTCTCTCCCGCTAGCACATACTTCTACCCAATTACATAACACTAAAAGAAACCTCATTTACATTGAGGGGAATTGGTGAGAAGAGAAATAAAAAGATAATAGAGATAATAGGCTGGACACGTAGGTCCAATTTAATAAATAAGTACTATACTTATAATAATTTCCAAAATTGCCCTCACCCTTCTAATATCCATCTGATATACATTATTAATACAATACATCCAAGTATTCACACAAAGCATGATATTCAATCAATCTAATCCAATTAATTAATCTTTGAATTAATGACCATCCAATGTTCAAACAACGATTTGATTTGCGCGAGTCAAACTCGTTTAAGAATAAATACTCAAAGTACGTATTCTTGAATTATATCGAACTACAATTTCAAATCTAATTTAAATTGTATCCAATATTAATTCATGTTTAATTCCAAATTAAACAATTACACTTTCAATTGTGCCTTTAAGGACTTGGATTCCAAATCCAATCGAATTGGGTCTCAAATGCCCAATTAGCATCCAATACTATTCAATTAAAGTCCAATAGGCTTTCAATTGATTCTTTAGGCATGGGCTTTGGCCATTATGGATCAAACCCAAAATGCCAAGGCCCCAAGTTAGGAATCACCCTATGCCATAAAATCAATTTAGGACCATTAGGCCCAATTAAATTATTAAAGGCCTAATGTCATATTTTTGGACTTTATGGAAATGGTTTAGGCCCAAATATGATCCAAGACCAAAATTTGGCCCAACCAACCCCATTAGCCCAAATACAACAAATTATATTAATATATCATTCCAAATTACATATTAATCCATTTCAAGTGTAATTAACACAATTAATTAATTAATCATGCTTAACATCTAATTCATGTCCAACATAAATTAATCAAAATCAATCTAACATGCTTCACATCTCACGGCAATGGCAACAAAATAACATCCAATTTGATTTCAATCTAATAAATCAACATTCAACATCTAAAATTCATTTCATGCCATTTAACATATCCAATTGTTAAAATTCAAAAAATCACCATGAGCTACTCCTATGATGCATTCGGCCAAGCTAACAAATTTGGAAAATTTTGATCCAATCAATTTTTCACAATCTAATGATAAACAACTCCAAGTCATCATCATCCAAGCATAACCAAACATCCAATTTTGCATTTTCATGCTCTAAGTAAAAATGCCCAAATTAAAGTCATGAACCCTAGAATCAAATCAAGCTTAGATCTCGCTATGATACCATTGTTAGTGTTCCTAGAACATGCCAAGGATCTTTAAGAGTGATTTGTGTGTGAATTTTACCAAAGGAAGTTGCGGAATACTTACATTGGTTTGGATGAAATTGAAAACTTTTCTTTGAAGATGGAAGCTCTAAGCCTTCTATTAGTGTTCCAACACTTGGGTGAGTCTCCCTATCACCTTCCTTTGACTCCTTAATGTGCTAGCATGCTTGATTTTTGCAGCAAAAATCCATGGGAGAGAGATGAAGCTCACGACCTCAAGGAGAAAGAAGAGAAAAATGGTTGATGTGAATAGTAAATTTTGCACTTCCAAAGTTGACCAAATTAATTTATAGTGAGGTTGAGTGTTGATATTGGTTTGAGTGTTCTATAAGCAAAGCCAAGCTTACTTTTAATAAATCAAGTCCAAAATTTTAAGCCTAACCACTTCGATCATATGTCTAACATGTGATGTAAGTGAAGTGGGTCCCACCACTTTTAAATTCCAAATTTAAGTCGGCTAAATCAACACGCAACTTCGCTCGGGCCCGGGTTCGTTTAATTTCGAACTAAATGAATTTTCAATTGCGACGTAATTAAATCTAATTTAAATAAATAATAATAATGCATAGCAAAATTATTACGAAAGTTGCTTGCGAATTAATTCTAAATTAATTCGTTCGCTAGAATTAAAATCCAATTTAATTCCGCATTGAAATCTAATTTCAATTAATATATCCAATATATTATTTTAGCCCAATTAAATAAATTAAATAGTGAAATCCAATTTAATTATTAAATTTACTTTGCCGATTAGTTCCAAATAAATCGCGTTCCCTCTTCTAATCGAATTAATCCCAAATTAATTCTTGCCGTAATTAATCCTAGATTAATTTTCTCTCTCTCATAATTAATCCTAGATTAATTCTATTCGAGTCAAATGTCATCGGTGAATCTTTGGGAGGCGAGCCAAGAGATCCTTGGATATATCTGCAGTAAATACGGTTATCGGACTATCCGAACACGTGCGTACCCGGTACCACGTTCTTACCAATTTACAAGACATGGTTGGCTTCTAGCAAAGCACCATGCCTACCCAATTCTCCAGAAATATTGTTTTAAGGAATATATAATCTATATCAGGCATATTATACATAGTATTGCGTATTACGATCCAGTATCGGATGTCACATGCTAGGCCTGGGGCTGGAGTTGTGTCTGCCCCGTACGAAGCATATATCGGATCACTAGAAACTAGTCTCTTTATGATCGGAAAGTCATGACCTAGTCATACTTTCCCGATGGCTATTAGCACTATAGAGTACCAGTTCTATATCCATGCGTGATCATCATCTCCATATGACTGAATTGATACTTCCATCTTGACATCACACCCAATACACTACGATTCTCAGTATACCCAAAAGAGGCGTACACAGAACATGTTAAAGCCCCGGACGACCAAAACCAAAGTATATTGATTATCGCAAGTATTAGCGATGCAAGTCTCAGGTTAAGACCATATACACCTGTAGGACAACAGGACCTGGGCGACGCCGTTCCTAGGCTCGCGGCCTTAGTTGGGAAATACTAAATAATATGGAGTCGCCACCCGGTGTGAACCAGGACAAAGATTTAAGGCCGCACTCACCCCTCGCAAGGGAAGACCTCAAACCGTTGGGTTCGGAATGGTCCCTTACTCATGTCACTTGTAATGAAAGGATTTATGTAATAATTAAATTAAGCTTAAGTAACATTTATTTCCAAAAAATATCATGCTTCTAGATTCATGTACATACATCAACAAGTTCATCACAACATGCAACATCACATGGCAATCTCATGAACATATTTCAATCCTATGATATGGAAAACTAAGAACAACCTAATCATGCTTGAGTACTATCTCATGAACCTATTAACCAAATAACCTGCTAACAGCCTAATCATGCTTGAATACAATCCCAAGAACACATGGAATGGATAAATGCATGAATACAAATAATACAGTTGGCTATATAACACAAGAAAGATCAATCAAGAGGCAATTATGCATGAATATGATAAGACATACTCAGTTCAGTGTGTGCGCGTTCGTGTAGCGTTCGTGAACGCGTTCGAACGGTAAATAGAAGGTTCGCGTTCGTGTAGCGTCCGAGAACGCGTTCGAACGGAACCAGACCTGATGCATTATGAAACTAAGACAGTGGGTGCGCGTTCGTGTAGCGTTCGTAAACGCGTTCGAACGGAAAACAGAAGGTTCTCGTTCGTATGGCGTTTGATAACACGTTTGAACGGAAATGAAACAGAATGCTCTCGTTCGTGTGGCGTTTATGAACGCGTTCGAACGGAAATGAAACAGAATGCTCACGTTCGTATGGCGTTCGTGAACGCGTTCGAACAGAAATAAGACCTGATGCATGACAAGGCAAAATACATGCGCGTTCGAGTTGCGTTCGTAAACGCGTTCGAACGGGAACAAATCTTATGCATAAAATGGGACGCAATACATAAATGATAAAATAAAGGGGCGCGGCGAAGTACTCTGCGTAAGGTGGCCTTTTGGGGCTCTTGATCTCTCAAAGAGAGGACCTTTAGACCAACATACTAAGCCCATACGCTCGACTGAATCATGCATACATAGAATGAAAAGCAATAATACTAAACATAGTGTGCCCGATTGAACGTATCTTGTATCCAACCGAACACACATCAACCGGCGCGGCGAAGCCTCGTGGTAAAGGCTTTAGCCCCTCCCCATAGGGGATCTCACATCGCACTTACTAGCCCATGCACTCGGTTGAACCATGCATACGAAAATAAAGACAATCATATCAAACTAAGCATGTCCGATTGAACGTATTTCGCATTCAACCGAACACACATCAATCGGTGCGGTAGAGGTAGAGCATCGTGGTGAAGGATTTTAACCCTCCAATTAGGGAACCTTTCATCGCACTTACTAAGCCCATGCACTCGATCGTATCATACGGGAATGAACAACATGCAGAATTTAAATGACAAGAAATAAATAAACCAAAGCAACGCAAAGCAAGAGAAGGTGCCGTTTACTCAAGTGGTACGTGGAGTATGTCCCAAGTACAGACCGCACTACCGTCCATTCGGATTCGGCTACGGAATTTACGTCTGGGTTTCATCCTATATACCACAAGAGATGACACTCTTCCATTCATCCAATACCACAACACACGTCATACACACAAAAATGCCACAAATACAGAAAATATAATCAAAACAAATAATCAGAAATTAAATAAGAATAAGTGTGAAAGATACCTCAGGTCTAACCTTTTAAGCTGTCTCTCTCGGACTCGCGTTCCACGAAGATCGAAAGGGGGTAAAGCTCCACAACTTTTCTGTTCACTGGTTTGCCTCTTCCTTCGCTGTCCGGCCACTCGAGCTACTGTTCCGACTCCGTTTTGCTGCTGTTTCCTTATGGTTTTGCTGCCGTTCCTCTGTATTTTCTGCTTATTGTTGGTGGTGGACTGTTTTGATGTTCTTTTGGTGTGGTTTTTGTTTTGTGGTTATTTCAAGGATTGTAAGTGTCTTTTAGGTTACCGTTTTAAGGGATTAAGGACTGTTTTGGGAGTGGTTTAGGTTGTTGTTGTTTGTGTGATTTTCGGTGGTGGTTATGGATTGTTTTGGTGTGTGATTTTTCGGTGGTGTGAGGGTGAGGATCAAGGGAGTGATATGCTTGTGATGTCTAGTATTTCTTGCTATAATTCTAGTGTGAATTGTGTGTATGAGCTAGAGAGATTGGAGAGATTGGGTGGGTTGGTTAGGGGTTGTTTATATAGAGAAGGGCTAGGGCTTCACCTTGTCTCACAAGGAAGGGATTTTGGCATTAAAGAGGGGATAGGATTTGGTGTTAGCAAGGAAAGTCAAAGATGAGGGGGAACAAATTTTGTTTAGATTAGGAAGTCAATACCTTTAAATTGTGGATATCTTATTGAATTAGGAAGTCAAATATGTGATTGGCTTTAATTGGTTAAGATTGATTTTAATTAGCATATCTTATTTTTAGTTTTAGTATATAATATATTTGATTTATTTAAGTTAGGCAAGATTTTATTTTATGTTTATTTAATTGGTAAATGATTTAAATTTTATTTAATGTTTTATATTTATTTATTAATTTGGGATGTGTTTTATGGGCTTTGGGGGGCCAAATGGGCTGGGGTGTGAGGCTAACAGCAAAACCAGAATTACCGGCTCCGTTCGAACGCCTCCTCGCACGCGGCACGAACGTCCGCAATCTGCACGAGGTTCGAACGGAGGAACGAACGCAGCACCAACGAAGACAGTGAACTTGTGGAAGAACTTGATGACATACTTATTCCGAATTTCCCCTTCCGACCTCCGTTTCCCGCAATATCCTTAGCTAAAAAGGTAGTGCCTCCAATTGAGACTCATCATCGGGTTTCACATGCGAAAATGCAATGCCTACAACACCTACCCTGATTCGGATTCCCATAGACACATAGTTATACTACCAATGGGATTCCGAGGGGTCTATCCAGAGCGAAGCTGTTCCCATACCATCGGCAAACAGAACCTCCTATCACATTTGCATGAGTATCCAATACCCAAATATATGAGAACTATGTCGTTAAGCTTCAATAAGGCGAACAAGTGTAATACTAGGTTATTCTGCATTATCGATGTCCAGTCTCGATAATACTACGACTATGGATATTTAATGATTAAACCTTACGTGGATTAATAATGTCTCATATCTTATTAATCTGGTACTAATCATATTGACTTTTATCATTTATATATCCAGGTAATCCAATTACAAATGATAAAAGAGCAATTTCCTTTGTCACATAGTTAATTTTGTACAAGAACACCATGTTCTTTACAAAATAGTGATGCTATGGGTCATAATTATCTAACAATTACGCTAATTAGTTCCCTAATCTACTTCACACATGCCTAAACTTCCTTCTCAATCAACCACCAACAAAAGCCCAAAACATTATCAAGGAAAGAAACCCTAGAATCAAACTAGGAAATCAAGAACTAGAAACAAATTTCTAAAGCTCAAGGGAATAATAGATTACCTATAATCTCCAATTTTTCTTAAGCTTTTCTTGATTTATTTCTTCATTTACTTCATGAATTCATCAAACCATAATTTTTGGGGTTATTTTTCTGGTTTGGTCGGCCATGAGAGAGGGTTTTTTGAAGAAGAATACAACTCCCCTTTATATAGGGAGTTGACCGAATTTGGGAGAGATAGAATGGCATTTTTTTCCTTTCATAAATTAATCAAATCAAATTCAATTTTCACTTTATTTTAGCCAATCATAATTGGATAAATAAAAGTGTAATAAAGTCATTCCAAATGTTCCAATTAATAATAAACAAGTGTGATAACAATTATCACAAATGATAATTATTAAAATAAATTAAATATAAATATAAAGTTAAAGTTAAAGTGATGACCAATTAAATTTGACACTTTAACCTTTAATTTAACGACAAGTGTAACTAATAATAATTAAATATTTTTCATAACAATTATGAAAAATTTAATCAATTAATTATTATTATATATATGTATTTTATTTACATTAAATAACAAATACATACATTTAATGGCATGTGTCAAAATCTTATTTGACAAATAATTAATGTATATCTAATCGTATTATGTATCAAATACAAATACACAATAATTATTAGCGGACAAAATCCCTTAATGCATATGTCATCGTTTAACCGATTAAACAATCCGGATTAACTCATTTAATCTGATGAAGTATTATGAATAATCTGTATTATTCATATCGCGTTGCCCAAGTGCTCAACGAGTACACTTCATATTGTGGGACTCTCTAAGTTTAGGTTTATCTGTCACGAAATCCACTTTCGTGTCCATAATCCACCCACTTATAGATTATGACGATCACAGATAATCTCGCTAAACTATGCAAGCCGAGGTCATTACATACGTATAATCCCTCTGTCATAGGCTATCCGTATTATACATGGGATATAGTTGAGAACGTCAAATCCGTTCGGTATAATACAGTCGACTTTCGATTTACGATCACGAAATAACACTTGGAACTGGTTTTCGACGTTATACCACGGTCATGGATTTACTAGATCGTAAACATGTGAGGATGCATATGCCCTATACACAGGACTGACAGATCTTATCTTGATACGCACAGGATATCATGAGCATCAGTCCACACCCAACAAAAAGGTGGAGGTCTGATCTGTTAGTGTCTTAGACATGCCACGGGATCTCTAACAGTTATTATTGTGTGTGAATTAATCAAAGAAAGGTGCGGAAAACTCACCTTGATCGGTTTTAGGATTTCAATAATTCCTTTGGATGTAGAAGCTCGGAGCTTGAAATCGAGTCTCAAACGCTCGGGTGAGTTTCCCTATTACCTTGATTCACTCCTTATGTGCTAGCAAGAAAAAATTTTAAAAGAAAAATTTTCCTCCAAGAAAAGTAAGGTTTCGGCCATGGGAGAGAGGAGAAAATAAATGAAGTTTTGTATTTTGTTTTTCAAAAAAACAATTACCAAATATTTTTTTTTTCCAAAAAGTGTATATACTTTTCAAAAAAGCAAAAGTCAAAATGTGTAATACAAGTTTCCAAAAAAAATCCACCACCAACTTCTATCACCAAAAATGTGACTTATGATGTAAGTTGGTGGGCCCCACTTTAATTCAAAATTCAAGTGGGCTTGCTCAACACACTTCGGCCTCGGGTTTGTTTAATCCGATTAAACGAATTTTGAGTCGCGACGTAATTAAATCTAATTTAATTAAATAATAATGCCTAGTAAAATTATTACGGAAGTCGCTTACGAATTAATTCCAAATTAATTCGTTTGCTTGAATTAAAATCCAATTTTAATTCCGTATTGAAATCTGATTTCAATTAATATATCTAATATATTATTTTAGCCCATATAAATAAATTAAATAGAAAAATCCAATTTAACTATTAAATTTATTTTACCGATTAATTCCAAATTAACCGCGTTCTCTCTTCTCGACGAATTTAATCCCAGATAAATTCTCGACGCAATTAATCCCAGATTAATTCTTTCTCTATTAATTATATCCCAGATTAATTCTTGCCGTAATTAATCCCAGATTAATTTTCTCTTTCATAATTAATCTCATATTAATTGTGTTCGAGTCAAATCTCATCGGTGAATCTTTGGGAAACGACCCAAGAGATCCATAGATATGTTGGCAGTAAAAATGGTCATCGGACTATCCAAACACGTGCGTACCCGGTACCACATTCTTACCGATTTACAAGACATGGTTGGCTTCTAGGAAAGCACCGTGCCTACCCAATTCTCCAGAAATATTCTTTAAAGGAATATATAATCTTTATCAGGCGTAGCATACTAAGTATTACGTATTACGATCCAGTATCGGATGTCACATGTTAAGTCTAGGGCTGGAATTGTATTTGCCCCGTACGAATCATATATCGGATCACTAGCAACTAGTCTCTATAATCGGATAATCATGACCTAGTCATATTATCCCAATGACTACAGTACTTAAGAGTACTAGTTCCGTATCCTACGTGATCATCATCTCCATATGACTGTAGTGATACTTCCATGTTGACATCACACCCAATACACTACGATTCTCAGTATACCCAGAAGAGGCGTACACATAACCTTTTAAAGCTTCGGACGTCCAAAACCAAAGTATACTGATTGTCGCAAGTATTAGCGATGCAAGTCTCAGGTTAATACCAAATACACATACCCTGATTCGGATTCCCATAGACACATATTCATACTACTAATGGGATTCCGAGGGGTCTATCCAGAGCGAAGCTGTTCCCGTACCATCGGTAAACAGAATCTCCTATCACACTTGCATAAGTATCCAATACTTAAATATATGAGAACTATGTCGTTAAGCTTCCATAACGCGCACAAGTGCAATACTAGCCTATTCCACATTATCGATGTCCAGTCTCGATAATCCTACGACTATGGATATTTAATGATCAAATCTTTCATGGATTAATAATGTCTCATATCTTATTAATCTGGAACTGATCATATGGACTTTTATCATTTATATATCTAAGTAATTAAATTACAAGTAATCAAGGAGAATTCTAATGAAAGCCAAGCTTTCACCGATTGTAGTATGGGAATGTCATTGCTAAGAAGCAACACATCATCAATGTTTAGGACAATCATTGTCAGTGCGCTCCCACTAACCTTCTTATATACGTAAGAATTATCTTCGTTTTGAATGAAACCATATTGTAATATGATCTCATCAAAACATTGGTTCCAAGAATACAATGATTGCTTCAATCCATAAATGGATCGAATTAACTTACAAACCTTGTTTGCATGTTTTGGTATGACAAAACCGTCATGTTGTTGTATAAAACATCCTCCAAAAGGTTTCCGTTAAAGAAAACGGTTTTGACGACCATCTGTCATATTTCATTATGAAATATGCAGCAATAGCAAGCATTATCCGAATGGATTTAATCATGGCAACTGGTAAAAGGTTTCATCGTAATCGACACCATGTTGATGACAATACCCTTTCGCTACAAGCCTAGCTTTGTACATTTGTATGTTTCCATCATGTCTGTCTTCACCATGAAGACCTATTTGCTACCAATAGGCACAATGCCTTATGGTACATCAACTAGTATCCAAACTTGGTTGTATACATGGAATCCATTTCTAACTTCATGGCACTTTGCCATAAACCGGAGTCGATACCTTGTATCATTTCCTCATACGTAGTCCATTCGTTTTCCTCAATAATATTAACATCTACATGAGGTGAGATCAGAAACACATACCTCTAGGTTGTTTCCTAAATCTCTCCGAGCTACACGGTTCTTGTGTATTAGAAGATTGTGGTATAGATTCATCTCTGATGAACTGTTCGTGTTCCGTTAAGGGATCAGTGCCAGGAACAGTATTACTCTGATTTTCATCGAGTTCTACTTTCCTCTCACTTACCACTACATATAGAATTCCTTTTCAAGGAAAGCAACAAATATATTTATTCTCTTGTGAGTTATGGAATTGGTTTCCCTAGGATAACCAATTACAAATAGGAACTTATCCGATTTGGATTCCAGTTTGGTACCATCCAAACGTTCAATTATGTGCCCAGCATTCCCAAATCATCAGGAATGAGAAATTCGGTTTCTTTCCTGTCCATATTTCATATGGAGTCTGTCCAACAAACTTTCGCGAAACCTTATTCAAAATAAGTATTGCATTGTTCAATGCCTATCCCGTGAAGGAAATTGGTATCTCAATGTGACTCATTATTAACCTAACCATGTCCAACAAAGTCTTATTTCTTCGTTCGGACACACCACTCAATTGAGGTGCTCCGGGAGGAGTCCACTATGAAAGAATACCATACTCTTTCAAATAATCGAGAAACTCATTGCTCAAGTATTTTCTACCAAGGTCCAACCGTGACGTTTTAACACTTTTCCCGGTCTGTTTTTCTACTTCGTGTCGAAACTCTTTGAATTTATCAAAAGTTTTCGATTTGTGTTTCTTAAGAAACACATAACCATAACTCGATGCAACATCCGTAAAGATTATGAAGTATTTTTATTCACCTCTTGCCTAGCTAGACATGGGCCCACATACGTCACCATGAACGAGGGCTAACAGCTCGGTGGCACGTACACCTTTACCGCTAAAAGTTGTTTTAAGCACTTTGCATAATAAAAAAGATTCACATACATCATTTGAATTATGATCAAATCAGTCCAAGTATCCACTCTTCCAAAGTGCGGATATACGAGTCTTGTTAATATGTCCCATACAACAATGCCACAAATAAGTCTCATCTGATTTATTCAGTTTGAGCCATTTGTTTGTCATGTTAAATGTTTGAGATTTGTTTATATTCGAAATATAAATATTGTTATTCACATCTAATATGTATATCTCAATATCATCTTTATAAACAAAACACCGAGTGTTCTGGAACATAAAGGTATACCCGCAATGGGTTAAACTAGATATATAGATAATGTTTCTAGTCAAACTAGGTACATTATAACAGTTTCCTAATTTAAGTATATGCCCAAATGGCAGTTCCAAAACTTAGGTTCCCACAGCCAAAACAGCGACTCTCGTCCCGTTTCCGACTCATAGGTCTATCTCAACTGAAGCTAGTCTCCTGATAATCAGCAGATCCCGCACATCAGTACATATGTATGTACCACACCCAGTATCAAAATCCAATTTTAAAACTAGCAGTGGATATGTTTATGACAAACATATCTGAAGTCGGAGCCTTGCCCATCTTCACTTCCTTTATGTCTGCCTTGTCCATACGACAGTCACGCTTCCAGTGACCCCATTTGCCACAGTTTAGGCAGACATGTTGGGATATATCATTAGTCTTCCCAGAAGGCTGTGACGATTTTGCCTTTGCCCTTTTCTTCACACCCTTAGAAGCCTTCAGCCAAGCCTTAGCCTTCTGGAATGTCGAAGTAAGATGTGCCTTGCGCTTCTTGCCCTTTTGGAAGCTCTGGCTTTGCTTCCTTGAGCATAGTCATTAACTCTCCAAGAGTTTTCTCTTGGTTCATGATGAACCCGCCTCAGCATTCAGGCAGAGACTGTAAGATCAAATCTATAGAAGTCTCGGCCTCATAGGTAATGCCCAGCTAACCTAGCTGTTCGATGTCAACAATCATCTGCGATACCTAGTGCTCGACAGATGTACCCTCTGACATGAGCAAGCGAAAGAGCTTCTTTTACAATTCATATTTCTAAGATATAAGGTTACATCTATGAAGATCCTTTAATTTCAACATCATAGTATAAAGATCCAATCCTTAGTTCTGACGATGAAATTAAAGAGTCATTGCAGCAAGCATAACAGATTGAACACTAAATTTATCATCAAATTGAGTCTTCTAAAGCTCATGCTCTACTATTTGCTCAACTCCCGGCTTAGGCCCGGGAGGTTTCTCTATCCAATAGAGTAACTTCTCAACTCCCAGGACTTTCCTGAGATTCATTTCCTAATCTGGAAAATTTACGTTGTTAAAGACATTTTCACCCAGGATTATGTCCCTTAACTCCAGTCTTTCCAGCCATCTCGATTACAATAGTCCAACTATCCAATCAACGATTTTGGGTACACTCAAAATGTAATGATTATTATAGTCCAACTATATGACCAACTACAAGTGGAGTAGTATTTAGTACAGTCTAACTGTTCAAAGAAAGCAACATTAAATATTAGTCCAACTAATATATTTATAACAAGGATAAATTAAAATGGAGCGTGTATTGGCAAGTATTTAAACGAAATTGCAAATTTAATACTAGCCTCCCACTATTTTTCGGCGAGCCTCTAACCCTCTGTGGATTACTCGGGAAACCTAGTTTCCTAGTGGGCTAGGATCCCGTTAAATAACACACAACCTTGACTTTGGCCAACAAGTTGTATGAAACTTAACTAGGTAGATCTCTAAGATCAATTGGATCTCATCCAATTCCTAGATCCAGTAGGTGGACCTCCAAGTCCGAAACATATATCCAATATATGGAAATATATCCAATATATTTCCTAAAATTTTCCTCTGAATCAATTAAGCCTTGGCTTTGGCTCAACAAGCTTAATGATTTCAGTTAAGCGGGACCCATTGAGAATGGGAAAGCTTCGTAATCCACGTCGATGAACTAGAGGTGACCTTGACTTTGGCCAACAAGTCACAACCGCCTAAGACATGCGATATAGAATAAAGCTTTCGTGGTTCAAACACATCCGCGATGGACATTGATCTTTACTTTGGCCAACAAACCAATGCCAATCTTGGATCTTGAGAGAGAACCACTCAATGGAATGAAAAACGCTTAATATTTGATGAGGGTTTTTCGCGTAAATTGGCAACCAATTTATTATCTTTGATTAGGTCTCATCATACACCCTTAGGCATGCATTCTAAAAGCATAATAAGGCGCGAAATAAATTAATAATGATATGCGGATGGATATATAATAAATTTGTTCCTAGAACAAAACTCTCCATTTCCTCTCTCTCACTAGCACTATTCTTACTTCTACCCAATTGCATAACACTAATAGAAACCTCATTTGCATTGAAGGGAATTAGTGATAAGAGAAATACAAAGAGAATATAGATAATAGGCTGGACACGCAGGTCCAATTTAATAAATTCTAAATTTATTACAACAATTTCTAAAATTGCCCCCACTCTTCTAATATCCATCTGATATAAATTATTCATACAATACATCCAAGTATTCACATAAAGCATGTTATTCAATCAATCTAATCCAATTAATTAATCTTTGAATTAATAACCATCCAATGTTCAAACAATGATTTGATTTTCGCGAGTCCAACTCGTTTAAGAATAAATACTCAAAGTACGTATTCTTGAATTATATCGAACTACAATTTTAAATCCAATTTAAATTATATCAAATACTAATTTATATTTAATTCCAAATTAAATAATTACACTTTTTAATAGTGCCTTTTAGACTTGGATTCCAAATATAATTTTCATGGGTCTCAAAGGCCCAATTAGTATCCAATACTAATTAATTAAAGTCCAATGGGCTTTTAATTAATTCTTTAGGCATGGGCTTTGGTCATTATGGATCAAACCCAAGATGCCAAGGCCCAATTAGGAATAACCCTTTGCCCAAAATCAATTTTGGCCCATTGGGCCCAATTAAATATTAAAAGGCCCAATTAGTTATATTTGGACTTTATGAAATGGTTTTAGGCCCAATTTGGATCCAATCCATTTGTCCTAAACCAAGCTTAGCCCAATCAAGCCCATTAAGCCCAAATACATCAAAATTAGCCAAATCCAATTTTAATGAGTAATTTATTATTAACATAATATTCTAAATATCACATTAATTTCATTAAAGTGTAATTTTCATAATTAATTAGTTAAAATAATTTTTCCAAAATATCAATTAAACTAATTAATCATGCTTTAATTATCCAATTTATTTTCAACACAAATTGAAGCAAAACAACTCATTTTATGCTTATGGTTCACGACATTTGGGCATAATAACAATCAATTTTTGATTTCAATCCAATTAAATCAATCAATCAATATACATATCATGCCATAAACTCATCCAATAGTCTAATTAACAAACAAATCACCATGAACTTTCCTAGGGTAGTATTCGGCCAAAGCTAAGGAATTAGGGAAAATTTGATCTAACCAAATTTCTCAATTCTAAAGATGCACAAATCTAATTTAACATCATCAAAGTTCAACCAAACAACCAATTTGAAAAAAAAAACACGCTCCAAACATAAAATTCCCAAATAAAGTTTATAAACCCTAGAAATAATCAAGCTTAGATCTCGCCCTGATACCATTGTTAGTGTCCTAGACATGCCACGGGATCTCTAAGCGTGATTATTGTGTGTGAATTAATCAAAGAAAGTTGCGGAAAACTCACCTTGATCGGTTTTAGGATTTCAACAATTCCTTTGGATGTAGAAGCTCGGAGCTTGAAATCGAGTTCCAAACTCTCGGGTGAGTTTCCCTATCACCTTGATTCACTCCTTATGTGCTAGCAAGAACAAATTTTGAAAGAAAAATTTTCCTCCAAGAAAAGCAAGGTTTCGGCCATAGGAGAGAGGAGAAGAGAGATGAAGTTTTGTATTTTGTTTTTCCAAAAAACAATTACCAAATCCTTTTTCTATAAAGTGTATACTTTTCAAAAAAGCAAAAGTTAAAGTGTGTAATACAAGTTTCCAAAAAAATCCACCACCAACTTCTATCACCAAAAAGGTGACTTATGATGTAAGTTGGTGGGCCCCACTTTAAATTCAAAATTCAAGTGGGTTTGTTCAACACACTTCGGGATCGGGTTCGTTTAATCCGATTAAACGAATTTTGCGTCTCGACGTAATTAAGTCTAATTTAATTACATAATAATGCCTAGCAAAATTATTGCGGAAGTCACTTACGAATTAATTCCAAATTAATTCGTTTGCTTGAATTAAAATCCAATTTTAATTCTGTATTGAAATCTGATTTCAATTAATATATCTAATATATTATTTTAGCCCATATAAATAAATTAAATAGAAAAATTCAATTTAACTATTAAATTTATTTTACCGATTAATTCCAAATTAACCGCATTCTCTCTTCTCGACGAATTTAATCCCAGATAAATTCTCGACGTAATTAATCGCAGATTAATTCTTTCTCTATTAATTATATCCCAGATTAATTCTTGCCGTAATTAATCCCAGATTAATTTTCTCTTTCATAATTAATCCCATATTAATTCTGTTCGAGTCAAATCTCATCGGTGAATCTTTGGGAAGCGACCCAAGATATCCCTAGATATATTGGCAGTAAAAACGGTCATCGGACTATCCAAACACGTGCGTACCCGATACCACGTTCTTACCGATTTATAAGACATGGTTGGCTTCTAGCAAAGCACCGTGCCTACCCAATTCTCCAGAAATATTCTTTAAAGGAATATATAATCTTTATCAGGCGTAGCATACTAAGTATTGCGTATTACGATCCAGTATCAGATGTCAAATGATAGGCCCAGGGCTGGAATTGTGTCTGCCCCGTACGAATCATATATCGGATCACTGGCAACTAGTCTCCATAATCGGATAATCATGACCTAGTCATATTATCCCGATGACTGCAGTACTTAAGAGTATTAGTTCCGTATCTTACGTGATCATCATCTCCATATAACTGAAGTGATATTTCCATCTTGACATCACACCAAATACACTGCGATTATCAGTATACCCAGAAGAGGCGTACACATAACCTGCTAAAGCTCTGGACATCCAAAATCAAAGTATACTGATTGTCGCAAGTATTAGCGATGCAAGTCTCAGGTTAAGACCAAATACATCTAACCTGATTCGGATTCCCATAGACACATAGTTATACTACCATATAGATTCTGAGAGGTCTATCCATAACGAAGCTGTTCCCATACCATCGGCAAATAGAACCTTCTATCACACTTGCATAAGTATCCCTTAAATATATGAGAACTATGCCATTAAACTTTCATAACGCGCACAAGTGAAATACTAGCCTATTCCGCATTATCGATGTCCAGTCTCGATAATACTACGACTAGGGATATTTAATGATCAAATCTTTCGTGGATTAATATTGTCTCATATCTTATTAATCCGGAACTGATCATATGGACTTTTATCATTTATATATCTAAGTACTCCAATTACAAAATGATAAAAGAGAAATTTCCTTTGTCACATAGTTAATTTTGTACAAGCACACCATGTCCTTCACAAAATAGTGATGCTATGGGTCATAATTGTCCAACATGATCATGGCTAGATAGTTGACGTGACTGCCATCAAAGTGTGGAGGATAGCTCATATATCCACGGTGTAATCTCAAGTCGAAGTACCACTATACTCGCTCAACTCGAGAAGGTTCCTATTGACGTTGGTGTACCATCTATTAGGAAACCTTCAGTGAGTCGTTCAGTGTCTTATCAAATAAACACTTACATGTCTATACGAGTCTCCCAAGACTCATGGTTCACTAGGATAAACCATCAGACCAAGTCACGATATACGACATGTACTGGTCTCAGCGGATTTTACTAACCGACCCGTGTTAGTAAATCTTGACCAGGAACTTTATTTAAGGATATACAACTAATAGTGCGCTTCCCAATGTCAATTACAAACTACGTTGTAACTGCGCATTATACTGTAAATCCTAGGGTCTTTGTCTAATATACATGTATCACTGAACCACATTCAGTTTCAATCTAATCGAGATTAGATCGAATAATTGTATAAAAGACAATGGTGTTATCAGTAAAATTAGTAATATTATGGAAAATTGAACCGCTTGTATTAATGTATCGGATATAAATACGATCCGGATTGGCACTCGGAGCACCAACACTAACAGGATTCTGACTATGACATTCTCCAAGTCCTCTTCTGGCTCGACCATAATTTTCTATTTCTTTGATGCGACTGTCATTTCAGTCAATTATCTTGGTGCAATAGAGGGATTCCCAGCTCACACCACACCATTTGATGCGGAAACCTCAACCTCCAAGGCTTCAGGCTCTTTCTCTTTAGCTTTTTTGCTCTTCCTTTTAGCCTTCATCTCTTCGAACCACGAGAGTTTGAAGCGACCGACATGATCTATGTTGCACATAAAATTTCCTCTGTGTTAGTGGCTTAAAAGATATGAGCCGGCCGAAGAGCAGTCGACACGACTAAGTGCCCACTACCATGACAAATATTAGTCTACTAAGCGCCAAATGGGTACATTCAGTATCAAAAATCTCTTCCCATATTTAGGTTAATCTTAGTATTATTTCTTCTAAAACATACCTTCAATTTCGCTCGGGAGCAGGCAGATTGAGGATGAACTTCGTATTGGAGACGACGCTACTAGTAATATCGAATGCTTTATTGCATAAAGACCTGCAAAATAGAAGCAAATAAGCCCCAGTCAACAAAAGTAATTATCAAATACTATGAAGAGATACACTCACTCGACTGACTCCAATGTTCAGGGATTCGGCTAGCTCCAACCGACCCAAATACACTCTCTCGCCACACGAAGAAGTAGAACTTCTACCAGTCTCCCATATCCATTTGTCGTCAACCCAAACACCATGTGTTTCTTTTTTTGCGAAGATACAAATGGTATCTCCCTTTCTCCGTAAGGTGTTCATTAATGTTGTAGGTGTACAACAGATCTCTCACTTCAAACTTGATCCCAAGCTCAAATGCCATGCATTCAATTGACAATAATATTTTCCAAGAGTTGGGCATCAATTACAAGGGAGCCAACTCATAGTGGTTCAATTTCTCCCAGACTAACTTAGGCATGGGAAATCTCAGTTCGTCAGCGAAGGGACGCTCGTAGAACCATATCCAATTGGGTATTCTATAGTTAATTCTCTCACTAGACGTGGCCAATCTCACTTCAACCGACTGAGGAAACCTATATTTCAGTTTCATTTCCCTAATCGACTGCTCGGTCACTCGACTAGCATGATTCATAATTAAGATATTTGTCAGTTAACTCATGCTCAGAGTCCTACTCGACTCCCCCATTATAGGTAAGGTACTAAGTGGTCTTAATTCCTTCGGTATTTCTAGAGGCGTTTCGACTATTGTCAGAATCCCAGCCTCACCTGAATAATCATGCGACCACTCGAAACCGGCTTCTTCCCCAACCTACTCACTATAAGACCTAGAAGCTTTATCGAGTGAACCTACATACATATCTATGGAGGTATTACTCGAATCCATTGAACTCTCACTCGATATCCGTTCAAACGACTATACAATATTCAGCTTATAAACAACTAAGTCCTTGGAATTTCTACTCCATATGAATCAAAATCTTCAAACACAATCTCTTAAATCTTACTAAACCCAAAGGATCAAATTGCCTAATTGATCAAGAACAATATGAATCTACTCAAGAATGCGTTGAAGAAACTAAAGAACAAGAGAATGGGAATGGGAGTACCTTGAAGATTATGAGAGCTTTTCCAACTCGCTAAATGAAAGAATTTTAGTGAATAAAGCAAATGAGCCTCACAACCTCACTTATGCCCATTTCCCATTTAGCGCTTCATTTTCCCACCTAAAGACGCCTCGAAACTCTCGCTAGGACTACATTGACAAACAAACGTAGGCCTAAAACCCTCAAAACCCATTTTATAAAGCCCAAGTAAGGTCAACACGAAAGAAAAGACAAATCTAGCCATCACTTATTGTACTCATATGAGGAGGAAATTGTGATCACTTGAGAGAGGTTTGCCTTCCACACCATTCACCAAGATCAGAATCGTCCATGTTCTTCAAACGACAAGAAGAGACACTTATTTGGCTCAAACGACACGACAAGTAGTCTATTTTTCCAGACATTGAAATGAATTTTGTGACTTCTAATTATCTCAGACAACCAAAATGCACCCTCCATCTGTGACAATTTCTCCAAACTATAGGGGACGACTGGTACTCTTCCCCCTCAACATAGATGGTATTTATTGACGACGAAGGATCTCACGTTGGTCCATGAGATTTGGAAAGACTGTCATTTTCTCAAGACGACATAGCATAGTCCTTACTTTAGCAAATCCCCAAGGACCACCAACTAATTCAGCCAACGCAAACCGTGTTTATAGTTTCGGGGATAAAAATAATATTAGATGACCTGGTAATTCCAATCGACTTGGTTATCTTAGTCGACAAGAGTAAGACTCATCCAACATAGCTTTATGTTGATATGTCATAATGATTCCAATCAACATTAGGAAAATAGTATACTAAAAGTGAAGACCTAGACCGTCATCTGGTTTGGACGACATTGAAGACTCCTCCGGACCTTCAGTAAGTCTGGTCGACTAAAGATTATCCTGGATCTTTATCTAGTCCAGTCAACGAGAACATTCCCCATCATCATGGTCGAGTCAAGTTGAAGACTCCCCCGGACCTTTAGCAGGTATGTGTTAGGGTTTGTGCTCAGAGTGCCAATCCGGATCGTATTTATGTCCGATTCATAAATACGAACAATTCATTTTTTCCATAATATTACTTATTTAATGGTAGCACCTCTTGTCTTTTATACATATATTCGATCTAATTGTGATTAGATATCTAATTATGATTAGATTGAAACTAAATCTGATTTAGTGATACGTGTATATTAGACAAAGACCCTAGGATTTACAACATGGTGCGCAATTACAACGTAGTTTGAAATTGACATTGGGAAGCGTCACTATAAGTTGTATATCCTTAAATAAAGTTTCTGGTCAAAATTTACTAACACGGGTCGGTTAGTAAAATCCGCTGAGACCAATACATGTCGTATATCGTGACTTGGTCCGATGGTTTATCCCAAAGAACCATGAGTCTTGGGAGACTCGTATAGATATTTAGGTGTTTATTTGATAAACATTGAATGCCTCATTGAAGATTTCATAATAAATTATACACCAAGGTCAATAGGAATCTTCTCAAGTTGAGCGAGCATAATGGTCATTCGACTAGAGATACCACTGTGGATATATGAGTTATCCTCCACACTTTGATGGCAGTCACGTCACCGATCTATTTAGATCAGACCTCCGCCTGTTCGTTGGGTGTAGACTGATGCTCATGATATCCTATGTGTATCAAGACAGAATCCGTCAGTCCTCTGTACATGGCATAGACATCCTACATGTGTTTGCGATCTAGTAAATCCATGGCCATGGTATAACTTCGGAAATCAGTTCCGAGTGTTATTTAGAGATCGCAAATTTGGAAAGTCGACTATATTATATAGAAAGGATTTGACGTTTTTATCTATATCCCAGGTATAATATGGATGTCCTGTGACGGAGGGATTATACGTATGCAATGACCTCGACTTGCATAGTTTAGCTAGATTATTCGTGGTCGTCATAATTCATTAGTGGGTGAATTATAGACACAAAATTGGTTTCATGACGGATAAACCTAAACTTAGAGAGTCCCAGAATATGAAGTGTACTCGTTGAGCACTTGGGCAACGTTTTATGAATAATACAGATTATTCATAATACTTCATCGGATTAAATAAGTTAATTCGAATTGTTTAATTGGTTAAACGAAAACACATGCTTTAGGGGATTTTGGTCAATCACAATTAATGTGTATTTATATTTGATATATAATTTGATCAGATACACATTAATTAATTGTCAAATGAGATTTTGACACATGCCATTAATATATGTGTTGACGGCTGATTTTGGTCTCGGGGTAATATGGGAATATTACTCCGAGATAATCTTCCCTCAATAGTGAATTTGTTCGGTTACGGGGGAAACCAAAAGCAAATTTAGCAAAAGATAGGTAAATACGCCAATCGACAAAGAGATTTAACGTGGTTCGGTGGATTTGGATCCGACCTACGTCCACGGGCATAAACAAGATGATACTTTTATTATTCAAATGCGCTTCTCAGACCGTTCTTTGTGTTTTACAAGTCAGAGCTTGGTGATTCTGATGATTATGATTCTGATCCTCATATTGATTCTCCTCTCCCTTTACCTATGCTCTACCCTCCTATTTATAATAGTGTAGAAATCAGATTCCTTCTCCTACAAGAATTCCCAGTTGGAGATGGTTTCCTTTTCCTATCAGGATTCCTACTTGTAAAACTACATTTACTTTCTTTACCCTATTAGGATATTGACTTACCAATTCCTATTAGGACACTGACTTATTAATTCCTATGAAAGTATGATAACTTGTCCCTTTCCCCGTAGAAATATGATACCTTGTCTTCTGGAACATGCCTCGTCATATGGTCGGTTTTTGGCATGGTAGGTTACCACGGTCTTTTGAGTTTTGGATGCTGCCATCGATCTGATAATGTTCAGTCACCCGAACTCAAGTGGTCGGTCAGTTAGTATAAAGTGTTCGGCCTCTTACCGTCAAGTGGTCGGGTCGGCTTTAACGATCTCGATCAATGGAGTTACCCCTTTTACCCCTGTCGTGTTGTTTAAATAACATAGTGCCCGAAAAGAACCATCAACATCTGTCCCCTAGTTCTCGGTTCCAACGAGTATACAAGTTGGTGCCGGGAACTATAAAAAGATGGTGTGCTGATCGTATTGCTGGTGGTCGCTCCAGAAATCACAGAGAAATTGCTTTCGCCATCAACTAAGTCTTCTGTTTCTATCTTCATATCCTCGGTTATTGGAGATGCTGACCCTATTCAGAACGATTCTCCACCTCAAAGCAAATTGCTTACTTGGGTCGTCCCATCAGGAGATGAAGTTCCTCTTGTTGTCCAAACTAAAAATGACTCATCCTCTGTAATATCTGTACTAGAGATTTGGAGGTCCTGACCCATGACTGATCCAATCTTGATTGTGAGGAGAAAATTTTGCCTCTGAGCTAACGATGATGTGCTCGGTGGCATGTGATCATGTCTCGAGCTGTGAGAGATGCTCGGACCTGTGGGAATGTTACGTACCCAGTCCGAAGGACTGACTCAGTGGGACGCAACCCGACCCCGAATGAAGAGAGGCACTTGGACCTGGGGGAATGTTGTGTCCCCAGTCCGAAGGGCTGATTCGGTGGGACGTAACCCGACCCCGAATGAAGATAGACACTTGGATCTGGGGGAATGTTATGTCCCCAGTCCGAAGGGCTGATTCGGTGGGACGTAACCCGACCCCGAATGAAGAGAGACACTTGGATCTGGGGGAATGTTATGTCCCCAGTCCGAAGGGCTGATTCGGTGGGACGTAACCCGACCTCGAATGAAGAGAGGCACTTGGACCTGGGGGAATGTTACGTCCCTAGTCCGAAGGGCTGACTCGGTGGGACGTACCCCGACCCCGAGGTGAGAAAGGCACTTGGACCTGGGGGAATATTACGTCTCCAGTCCGAAGGGCTGACTCAGTGGGACGTACCCCGACCCCGAGCTGAGAAAGGCACTTGGACCTGGGGCAATGTTACGTCCCCAGTCCAAAGAGGTAGACTCGATGGGACGTAACCCGACCCCGAATGAAGAAAGGCACTTGGACCTGGGGGAATGTTACGCCCCCAGTCCGAAGGGCTGACTCGGTGGGGCGTACCCCGACCCCGAGCTGAGAAAGGTACTTTGACCTGGGGGAATGTTTCGTCCCCAGTCCAAATGGCTGACTCGGTGGGGCGTACCCCGACCCCGAGCTGAGAAAGGTATTTGGACCTGGGGGAATGTTACATCCCCAGTTTAAAGAATACCGACTCGGTGGGACGTAACCTGACCCCGAGCTGTATGGAACACTTGGCCCTGGGGGAATGTTTCGTCCCTAGTCTAAAAGATAGATTCGGTGGGGTGTGGCCCGACCCCGAGCTGTATAACCAAGTGGCCTTGGCGGAACGAAATCCAGCCCCGAGCCGAATAACTGAATGGCCTCGGCGGAACGTAATCCAGCCCCGAGCCGAATAACTGAATGGCCTCGGCGGAACGTAATCCAACCCCGAGCCGAATAATCAAGTGGCCTCGGCGGAACGAATCTAGCACCGAGCCGATTAACCAAGTGGCCTCGGCGGAAGGAATCCAGCCCCGAGCACTGGTTAATCCTTAGGATTTATTCAGATGGGAAGTGTATCCATCTTTGAAACCCTGTCGAATCTAACTTGGGCGTCCCTTTGTCAGACCGACGAAAGAAATAAAAACAAAACTTTCGAAAATAAAATCAAAAGGTGGGGGTGACTTAGCACTTGTCCCAAAGCAAAACTTTTCACAAGCGTAAACAACAGCACGGATTCCTTAAAACAGCGTCCTGTCCGAGGTTTCCAAAACACAATTCTGAATCTTTCAATTCAGTGTCCCGGCGAACCAGGATTTGGATCAGTAGAGCGTTTGAATGGTAAGGGCACATCCTCTATACGTCGGGTCACTGTGGAGCCTATGTATTGTACGAGGGCTCCTCCTTACCACGCTGGAGCAGGCACACGCTACAGGGGCATAACGCATCCCCGTGCTGCGCCTCTCTTGGATCCAAATGATGAATGGATCAAAGAGTGTCCGGGATACTAAGGGTATATTCCTCCTTAGGTCCGGCATCACTGGAGCTAGAAATCGTCACGGGGGCATCATCATCCCCCGTGCTATGCTTTCCCATGGATCCATTACATCGGGTAAGTGAGGATCAAAAGATTGCTCGACACATTAAGGGCATGTTCCTCCTTATGTTCAGTAACACTGGAGTAAGCAATCGCCACGGGGGTATCATCCCTCCCTGTGCTATGCTTCTCACGGATCCTATGCATCGAGTATGTCCCTGAGGACCCCGAGCCAAGAGAGATACTTGGTTCTGGGGGAATGTCTCATCCCCAGACCAATGAGCATGACTCGGTGGGACGTAACCCGACCCCGAGCTGAAAGAAACACTTGGCTCTGGGGGAATATTCCGTCCCCAGACCAATGAGCATGACTCGGTGGGACGTAACCCGACCCCGAGCCGAATAATCAAGTGGCCTCGGCGGAACGAAATCCAGCCCCGAGCCGAAATCCGGTGGACCGGAAGCTCTTATTTCCGGTGTTTCCAAATTATACAAATTTTTCCCGTTTGAATCATCACTATTGCCCTCCTGAGCTTTGGTGGCCTGGCGGTGAAATAAAAATCCTCATGTTTCAACTTTCCTTTGATGGCTTCGATGTGCTCCAAATTGATTAATGTCGCCTGTTCTTAACCTGGTACGGTTGATGGAAGCATCATATCCAGGATCCGGAGGTCTCGAGCTGGAAGTCCCTTCCTCTACAAGATAACGTGTTTTCTAGCCTCTAGCACTTGGGTTGACTATGTACAATCAGGCAACAAACAGCTCAGCTTTTCCATCCATGAAGAGGCTCATGAATTCTTCTCCATCAACGGTTTTTTTGTCTATGAGAGTTTCAGCAAGCTTGTGAAGGATGTCAATTTGTGTCGTAATGATTTGCTTGTCCCTTGTATACGCTGTTTCTACCAGTTCCCTTACCTCCGCATCCACCACATCCGCAGTTGCCATAGAGTAGTCTTTCTGTGAAGACATTTGTTGACCCAAGAAGGGGTTTCCACCAGGGCCACCAATGGCAATTTGTCCGATTTTCTTGCTGAACCCAAATCTTTCAACCATCTGTCTTGCTACCCTCGAAACTTGCATGAAGTCATTTGATGCTCCTGTTGTCACATTTTCCTCACCAAAAATTACCTCCTCTGCAACCCTTCCACTAAGTGCAACAGCCATCTGATTCTCAAGGTAGCTCCTGATGTACAGTCCAGATTCAAGCCTCTCTTCACTTGGAGCGAAAAAGGTAAGCCCACCTGCTTGTCCACGAGGAATGATGGATATTTTGGCTACAGGATCATATTCAAGCATGAGAGCGCCAACTAAAGCGTGGCCAGCCTCATGGTAGGCAACTAATTTCTTTTTTTCTTCTGAGACAACTGCGTTTTTCTTCTCAGGTCCAGCAATGATCCTCTCTAGAGCATCAGATATCTCATCTTTGCTTATCTCCTTGAGGTCACGCCTGGCTGCAAGAATGGCAGCTTCATTCATCAGGTTCTGCAACTCGGCTCCGTTAAAACCTGGTGTTCTTCTAGCAATTTTTTCAAAGTCCACGTCCTTAGCAAGTGCCTTTCCTCTGGAGTGCACCTGAAGAATCTTGACTCTACCAGCAACATCAGGCCTGTCGACTGTAACCTGCCTATCGAACCTCCCAGGCCTCAACAAAGCAGAATCGAGAACATCCGGTCTATTAGTAGCAGCCAATTCAATAACACCAGAATTACCAGAAAAACCATCCATTTCGGTCAAAAGATGATTAATAGTCTGCTCTCTTTTATCATTACCTCCACCAAGGCCTGCCCCTCTCTGTCTCCCCACAGCATCAATCTCGTCAATAAACACAATGCACGGTGCTTTCGATTTCGCCTTCTCAAACAAATCCCTCACTCTTGATGCACCAACACCAACAAACAACTCAACAAACTTTGATGCTGCACATGAGAAAAATGGCACGCCGGCTTCTCCAGCAACCGCTTTGGATAATAAAGTCTTCCCAGTTCCTGGAGGCCCAACTAGTAAACACCCTTTTGGAATTTTAGCTCCTAAAGATGTGTACTTATCAGGGTTTTTCAAAAAATCAACAACTTCCTGTAACTCCAATTTTGCTTGATCAGCACCAGCCACATCAGCAAATGTGACTCATGTTTCAGGAACTTCTTGAAACTTTGATTTAGATCGTCCAAAATCCATGGGCCCACCAATGCCACCGGGCCCACCTTGTGACCGACGAAACAATAGAAACAATCCGGCGAAAGCTAGAAACGGAAAAAGTAAATTCCCAACAAAATTAAAAAGGCCATTACCAGAATCGCCCTCGGAGACTGATATATCGACGCCGCTCATTGCCAAAATGTCGATAAGGTTCGGGTCATTTGGGACAATCACAGAAGCGCGACGACCATCCATTGCCGTTAACTGAAGGACAAAACCGTCTTTGCTGAACCTAACCCTTTCAACTTTACCCTTTTTCACGGCGTTTAAAAACTCGCTGTAACGCCATTGGCTGCCTTCGGGAAGGTCAGAGGATTGAGACTGGGGTGTTGGCGCTGTCAACAACAGAGTTTGACCAAAGGGTGAAGAATTTGAAGAGTTCGGTTTAGTGGGCTGGGCTTGGATTAACGGCGGAGTTGACGGTGGCATTGTGTAATCAACGACTAAAGTGTGGGAACACAGAAATCTGGGGCGACGCATGCTGTCCTAGGCTCGCGGCCTAGGTGGGAGTACGGAGTAGCCCGCGGGGGACTAAACCGGAGAATAATGGAGTCGCCACCCGGTGTGAACCGGGAAAATGTGATTTAAGGCCGCACTCACCCCTCGCAAGGGAAGACCTCAAACCGTTGGGTTCGGAACGGTCCCTTACTCATGCCACTTGTAATGAAAGGATTTACATAATAATTTAATCAGGCTTAAGTAACACTTATTCCTAAGAATATCATGCTTCTATATTCACGGGTACAAAATAACACTTATACATACATTTCACATATATCTTATATCTAAGAACACATGCCTGAAAATACCTCAAAGTAACAACGAACATACAACTTCATTCAGCATATCATATTCATGAAAAACACAAGCATACATAATAACCACACAAGCATATATGTGAGCACTTTTCCAAGTGATACGTGGAATTGTATCCCAAGTACAGACCGCATTATCGTCCATTCGGAATCGGCTACGGAATTTATGTCTGGGTTTCCATCCGATATATCACAAGAAATAATACTCCAAAGTCATCATGGCATAGATATATGAATCGTAATACGTTAAATCAAGACTAAGACAAGTGACGCAACTAATGGAATAAACATGCTTTTCATTATTACGTGCACAAAGATAAGAATGACTATGTGTGGTTCCATAAAACAATCACCTAAGAAACAATTATGCATGGCATGTGATGAATATGTCTCAGTTCAGTGTGTTCGCATTCGTGTAGCGTTCGTAAACGCGTTCGAATGGTAAACAGAAGGTTCACGTTCGTATGGCGTTTGATAACGCGTTCGAACGTAAATGAAACAGAATGCTTACGTTCGTATGGCATTTGTTAACGCGTTCAAACGGAAATGAAACAGAATGCTCACGTTCGTATGGCGTTTGTTAACGTGTTCGAACGGGAATGAAACAGAATGCTCACGTTCGTATGGCGTTCGTGAACGCGTTCGAACGGAAATGAGACCTGATGCATGATAAGGCAAAATGCATGCGCGTTCGAGTTACGTTCGTAAAGGCGTTCGAACGGGAACAGACCTGACACATGAAATGGGACGCAATACATAAACAACAAAATAAAGGGGCGCGGCGAAGTACTGCCGTAAAGGTGGCCTTTTGGGGCTCTTGGTCTCTCAAAGAGAGGACCTTTAGACCAACATACTAAACCCATGCGCGTCACATCACACATACAAAAATAGAGCCAATCATATCAAAACCAAGTATGCCCGATTGAACACATCTTACATCCAATCCGAACACACATCAACCGGCGCGGCAAAGCATCGTGGTAAAGGGTTTTAACCCCTCCTCATAAGGGATATTTCATTCCACTTACTAAGCTCATGCGCTTGATTGAACCATGCATAAAAAGATAAAGACACTAATATTAAATTAAGTATGCCCGGTTGAACGTATCTTGCATCCAACCGAACACACATCAACCGGCGCGGCAAAGCATCGTGGTAAAGGGCTTTAGCCCCTCCCCGTAGGGGATCTTTCATTCCACTTACTAAGCCCATGCGCTCGATTGAATCATGCATAAATAAACAACATACAGAATTCAAGTGACGAAAAATAAATAAACAAAAGCAACGCAAAACAAAAGAGGGTGCCATTTACTCAAGTGGTACGTAGAGTTGTGTCCCGAGTACAGATCATATTACCGTCCATTCGGAATCGGCTATGAAATTTATGTCCGGGTTTCCATCCGATATACCGCGAGAGTTGACACATCTCTCATTCATTCAATACCCACAACACACATCATACACAAGCAAGATTTAACAAACAAGTAAAATACAATCCAAATAAATAAAAAAGGTCAAATAAAGATGAGTGTGAAAAGTACCCTCAAGTCTAACCTTTTAGCCAACTTTCAGGCTTGCATTTCACGGATGTCGGAAGGGTACAACTCCTCAACTTCTCCGGTTCACTGGTTCAGCGTCCTAGCTCAATGCTTTGCTGTGTTTTGCTTGCGGTTCGAACTCTGTTCTGCTCCTGTTCGGCCCATGTCTTGCTACTCACTGCTCAGGCCACCTGTTTTAACGTTTTCAGTGAACTGTTCCAATTTTGCGTGGGTTCTTAGTGCAGTTGTATGTGATTATTTTTAAGATTATCTATGCGGTTTTTGTGTTACTGTTTTTAGGGTTTTTATGGACTGTTTTAAGAGGATTTGGGCTGCTGTTTTAAGGTGATTCAGGGGCTGTTTTTGAGTGTTTGTTAGGGGGTTTTTTTAGTGGTTGTAAGGTCTGTATGGGGGGATGTGTTCTCGGTGCAGGAGGGGAGTGTTTTGATTTGGCTAAGGAGGGTTATTGCTTGTAGTGGTCTCGACTTTGAAGGATTTTTGGTGTTCTGGATTCGGCTAAGGGTGAGTTTGGTTTGTTTTGGATTCGGCTATGGTGGTTATTGGTGCTTTGGATTCGGCTATGGAGGATTGTTGCTTGTAGTGGATTCGGTTATGGTGGAGGATTGAGGCTCTTGTTGTCTCGGCTATGGAGGAGATGGTTAGGGCTCTTTGTTCTCTTTTTGTGTATATGTGAAGTGTTTTGGGCGTGAATCATATGTGTCAAGAGAAGATGGCTTTGGTTAGGGGTTGTTTATATAGAAGAGAGCTAGGGTTTGCCCTTCTCTCACAAGGAAGAGATCTAGTTTCCAAATTATGAGTCCTAAGGATGGTATACACAAGATTGAGGGGGGGACAAAATATTTTAAATTAGGAAGTCAACTATTTTAAATTGGTAGATGTCTTATTAGATTAGGAAGTCAAATATTTGATTGGTTTCAATTGGTTATGATTGATTTTAATTAGGCATATCTTCTTTTTAATTTTAGTATATGATATATTCAAATTATTTAAATTAGGCATGATTTTAATTTAAGTTAGGTAAATGTTTTATTTAATTGGTAAATGGTTTAAATATTTTATTTAATGTTTAATGTTTAAATTAATATTTATTTCTTTAATTTGGGATGTGTTTCATGGGCTTTGGGGGGCTAAATTGGGCTGGGGTGCGAGGTAGCAGCAAAACCAGAGACACCGACGCCGTTCGAACGCTTCCTCAAACGCGACACGAATGCCCGCAATCTGCCTGACGTTCAAACGAAGTAACGAACGCAGCACTAACGAAGACAGTGAGCTTGTGAAATAAACTTGATGACGTACTTATTCTGAATTTCCCATTCCGACCTCCGTTTCTCGCAATATCCTTAGCTAAAAAGGTAGTGCCTCCAACTGAGACTCATCATCGGGTTTCACATGCAAAAATGCAATGCCTACAGTCGCCCCCACTTTGATGGGGCTTGTGCAGTGTGTGACAGTGACAGTCCTATCAAAGTCTATGCAATGCATTTTTTACTTACCTGGCTAGCTAGCTGTCTCGAGCTGAGCTGATACTGCAGTGGAACTCGATCCTGAGACGCATCTCGATACTGCTGATGATGTGGGCCTCGCCTGCAAAATGATGTGATGTGGAGCTTCGCTCCTCAGCCGATATGGGCTTCGCCCCCAAGCTGACATGATGTGATGTGGAGCCTCGCTCCTCAGCCGATATGGGCTTCGCCCCCAAGCTGACATGATGTGATGTGGAGCCTCGCTCCCCAGCCGATATGGGCTTCGCCCCCAAGCTGGTACAATGTGGAGCCTCGCTCCTCAACCGATATGGGCTTCTCCCCCAAGCTGATGTAATGTGATGTGGAGCCTCGCTCCTCAGCCGATATGGGCTTCGCCCCCAAGCTGATATAATGTGATGTGGAGCCTCGCTCCTCAGCCGATATGGGCTTCGCCCCCAAGCTGATATAATGTGATGTGGAGCCTCGCTCCTCAGCCGATATGGGCCTCGCCCCCAAGCGGTATAATGTGGAGCCTCGCTCCTCAGCCGATATGGGCCTCGCCCCCAAGCTGATATGATGTGATGTGGACTTCGCCCTCCGAGACCCATACCCGGAACTTAACTTCATTGGGACCTCAATCTTCAGATTACTGCCCATATCAAATAATGTGCTTTTACTATCTCTGATTGGCTTACTGCTCGCTCTTTTCCGTCTTCAACACATGTTTACACAAAACAGAACAAACACAAAAATATGCAATATAGGTTACGTGCATGCATGTATGCAGGGGTTTTCTTATTCCGTTGGGTTAGGTGTTCCACTGGCGACCAAGTCTTCTCAAGCAAAGTACAACTTCAACCTGTCGACATTGATTGGTTCTGTGAATTCATTTCCCTCGAGGTCTGAAAACTTCACTGCTCCATTTCCCATGGCTTTCTGAACGATGTAAGGTCCTTCCCAGTTTGGCCTGAATTTCCCTCTCGGATCCGTCGTTGACGGCCTCGACTGCTTGAGTACCAAATCACCCTTTCTGATCTTTGTGGGACGTACTTTCTTGTTGAAGGCCCGGGCAAGTCTCTTCTGATACAACTGCATGTGATGTAAGGCTCTTATCCTTTTCTCGTCCAAAAGTGCTAACTGATCAAATCTCTGTGCGGCCCATTCTGACTCAGGTAACTCTGTCTCTACTAATACCCTCATAGACTGCATTTCCATTTCCACCGGCAGTACCGCTTCCATCCCGTACACTAAAGAGTAAGGTGTTGCACCCGTTGCTGTTCTGACTGACGTTCTGTACCCCCACAAGGCATACGGTAGTCTCTCAGCCCAATCCCTGCAGTTCTCTGTCATCTTAGCCAGAATTGTCTTTACAGTCTTATTTTCTGCCTCAACTGCCCCATTCGCTTGTGGCCTGTAAGGTGATGACTTATGATGGCCTATCCCGTACCTTTGTAGTATTGCCTTTGTCTCTCCTTGAAACTGTACCCCATTGTCCATGACCACGTGGTGCGGCATACCATACCGACAAATGAGGTTCCGTGCTATAAACTTGGCCATCTGTTTTGCTGTAACGTTCCGAAACGACTCAGCTTCTACACATTTTGAGAAGTAATCCACTGCTACTACTATGAAGCGATGCCCATTAGATGCATTTGGTCGAATTTCCCCGATCATGTCAATCCCCCATGCTGAGAAGGGCCATGGCTCTGACAGCCCGTGCAACTCTGTATGTGGCAGATGACTCAGATTGCCATGTATCTGACAGTCGTGACAGTGCTTTACCATCCTTGCGCAGTCTGTCTCCATAGTCGACCAATAAAGCCCCTGTCTCACTATCTTGCGGGATAAGTTCAACCCATTCATGTGCGGACCACATACCCCGGCATGTACCTCTTCCATCACTTTCTGAGCTTCTTCTTTTCTCAAACATTTCAACTGAATGCCGTTTGCTTGCCTTTTGTACAGTTCCCATTTTAAGATTACATACTGGGAAGCCAACTTCTGAATGGCCATTCTGTCTTTTCTGCCTGCCCCTTCCGGGAGTTCACCATATTCCAGATACCTCTGGATGTCATAATACCAAGGTTTACCATCGTCGACCTCAACTCCCAGAATTCTTTCTATCTCATAACAGGTCTGCTCGCTGTTGTCAGTATCAACGGTCTCATCACTAACTTTTCTGGATTTTCCCAAGTTGCTGCAAGTGTAGCCAATGCATCTGCCATCTGATTCTCTTCTCTCGGTAAGTGCTGAAACTTACACTCGGGGATAACCTGTGCCAACTTTCTGAGGTGAAAAATGTAAGGTTTCAACCGTTCTTCTTTCAATTCCCATTCTCCTCGCATCTGCTGGACTACCAACATAGAATCTCCGTAGACTTCCACACTCCCGGCCTTCAATGCTATCAATGCTGTCAAACCAAAAGCACATGCTTCATACTCGGCCATGTTATTAGTCACTCTGAATGTCAACCTCTTGGCTAAAGGCAAAGTCTCCCCTTCGGGGGTCACTATCACGATTCCAATTCCAGCTCCCTTGTAATTCACTGCTCCGTCAAAATACATCTTCCATCTCTGAACTGTTATTGCTTGGATCTCTTCATCTGGAAATTCAAACTTATACTGATCCCCCTCAACAGGTTGCATTGCCAGAAACTCCGCTACTGCTCGCCCTTTGATCACTTTGGAAAGTTGGGCAGATGGTTGGTATTGCTGACAGAGTTTGACATTGAAGATACTTCAGAGGATTCTCCTTTGCCACTACCTGGATCTTGTATGACTGGAAGTAATGCCGCAATTTTCTGGAAGCCCATACCACTGCAAGACAGATCTTCTCAACTTCTTGATACCAAGCCTCATACGGGAGCATCTTCTTACTCAGATAATAGACTGCATGTTCTACCCCTGTCTCATCTGCCTGTACCATCATTGCCCCTAGTGCTTCTGATTCTATAGCCAAATACAATATCAAAGGTCTGCTAGGCCTCGAAGGTTTCAATACAGGAGGCTTTACCAAGTACTCTCTGATCTTGTCGAAGGCTGTCTGACACCGTTCATTCCATCTCACTGGCTGATCTTTTCTCAACAGTTTGAAGATAGGCTCACATACTGATGTCAACTTGGCGATGAACCGACTGATGTACTGAATCTTTCCCAAGAATGCTCTGACTTCTTTTCTATCTTCGGTGCAGGCATTTCTGTGATTGCCTTGATCTTCTCGGAGTCTACCTCTATTCCGCCCATTCCCACTGTGGTGACCAAGCAATTTCCCTGATGTCACCCCAAACACACATTTCTTGGGATTTAGCCGCAAGGTTGTATCTGTCAACTCTTTGAAGGAACCTTTCCAGTGCTTCAATATGCCCAACCCTTGTCTCTGATTTCACCATCATGTCATCCACATACACCTCCTCAATCTCTTTGTGCATCAAGTCAGTGAATAATGTAGTGGCCATCCGCTGATAAGTAGCTCCTGCATTCTTAAGCCCAAACGGCATTACCTTGTAACAATAAGTACCCCACTTAGTAACAAATACAGTCTTATGTTTATCTTCCTCAGCCATGAGAACCTGATTGTAACCTGAAAACCCATCTGCAAATGAATACATAGCAGATAAAGCCGCACTATCAACCAAAACATCTATATGCGGCAGAGGAAAATCATCATCGGACAAGCCTTGTTGAGATCTCTGTAGTCTACACACATTCTGACCTTCCCGTCTTTCTTGGTACCGGCACTATATAGCCAACCACTCTGGATATTTTACTACTTCCAGGAACCCCACATCTATCTGTTTCTTAACTTCCTCTCTGACTTTCTCAGCCCATTCTGGTCTCATCCGTCGGAGTTTCTGTTTTATTGGCCTCATATTCGGATAAGTTGGTATCGTGTGCTGGGCAATGTTTCTGTCTACCCCAGGCATGTCCTCATAGGACAAAGCAAACACTTTGACATATCTGACCAACACTTCTCTAATTTCTCCCTCTTTTCGGAGTTACTTCACTTGCAATCAGAATTTCCCTGGGGTTCTCAAGTGTACCCAAGTTAAATAAGTAGTTCTGGCTGAACTGATATCAAATATGCTTGATTCGTGCAGAGCAAATGGAAATGACTCAGGCAAGTAAGCAAAAGAAATGTCTTTATTATTGGATAATGCGGAAATACATTCAAACAAATCAGGAAGGTAAATGTCTTCATCATCTATAGACACTTCTTCCTCTGCATACAGATCTTCCTCAGGCTTTTCGTCCTCTCCCAGAGTCAGACTTTCCAACTTCATCAATTCTTCTTCCCAATTCTCTGCTTCCACAGCTTCTTTAACCAGCGGTTTCTCACCCAAAAATCCTGGAAGATCTCAAATCCCGGTACCACAATTCCATTAACTTCCACAGGTTCAGGCTCCCCTTGATATTGAAGCTTTCACAAAAATTCCATCAGTTTCAGGCCCTTTTTCTTGACCTTTGGCTTTTCTTCATCAGACTTATACCCCAAACCTTCCGAGTAGTCTGTCCTCTGAAATCTGGCAATTTTGAACCTTCACCCGGTTCAAATTTCATTTTCTCCATAATCCTAGCCACCCTAGGATCCACCCATTCCTCAAAAGTAGCTGACACCTGAAACCTTGTGAAATGTTGTATCTCCAAGGCAGCCACGGACATTATCTACCTCAGCCCGGATAGTAACAACTCTCCCTCATACGGGAACTTGATCATCTGATGCAAAGTGGAAGGCACGCCCCCAAGTTTGTGAAACCAAGGCCTTCCCAACAATAAGGCAAAAGTGGCTGGGATGTCCAGCACTGTGAACTCAACTCATCTTCAATCGGTCCTACCTTGACCATAGCCATAAAGGTACCCTCAACTCCCCTTTTACTGTCATCATAAGCTTTAATAGTCATACTGGAGGGGTCCAGTCTGTTGCTTTCATACCCAATTTTGCTAGAATTTTCAGCGGGCACACATTGATGGACGAACCGTCATCCACCATTACACATGAAGTTTTCTTGCCCCTCACTTCGCCCTGATAAATAAAGGCCTATTATGATTCCTCCCCTCCGGCGGGAGATCATCCTCAGAAAAAGATATCTGCAAAGATTCCTTCTGAACTGACCCAACAAACATTGCAGGGTTGGCGTCTTCTGGTACCACAATTTGCTCAAGGCCTCAACCATGGCCTGTCTATGCTCTCGGGATGCACATAACAGTTCCCAGATACTCACTTGTGCTCTAGTCTTCCTCAATTGCCTTAGCACTATATCCCCCTCAGTATTTTCTGCAGTCTCAACCACTTCTCTACCATCTGTCAAAACTCCTTACCCTTCTCCGCCATATCATTGTAAAAGCGACCGCTACGCGTCATTCCCCTTACTTCTTCCTCATCACTGCTAGAAAAATCAAGCCAAAAGCTCTTCCCCTGCTCTGCCTCATCTTCACTAGTACTATCCCAGATTCCAAGGCAAAAGGCTTGAGGGTGGAAGGATTTTAGGACAAGGTCTTCTGGGAGGCCAGAATTGATCATGTAGATTGGTGGGGGTACTGCTCGGTAATTGGGTAAGGGGTTTCTGTTTGTGTCTGGTTTCGGGGTTAGGTATCTTGTTGGAGTCAATGAGGTCTTGGATCTCGTGGCGCAGTCGGGCACAGTTGTCAGTGTTGGTTATTATCTAGGTCCCAAGATCAAACAAGACATGAAATACATGTGTGAATACATCAACGGAGGTAGCGGAATACTCACATCGATCGGTTGAGTCGATTTGAAGACGATTGAAGCCACAAAACCCACTGGTTTGGTGCGCCCACTGCTGCAGTTCATGCTCACTGGTTTGGCAGTTTCGGGTCTCATTTCGAAGCTCCAAACTCCGTCGGATGAGTCCCGCCTCATGGGTGAACCTCCCTACCACCTTCGCAAGTCTCGTAGTGTGCTAGCACTTGCGGTTTTTTGCCACAAAAACCCAACTCTTGCTTCCCATTGCTCACGCCATTTTGGCTTCAAAAACCAGTCCACTTTTGTAGTTTGGGCGTGAGTTTGAAGAGAGAAAAGAGAGAGAAGAAAGTGTGTGATTAAAAAATGCAAAAGTGTAAATCAATTTTCCTTTTATATTTTCCAAAAATAAAAAATGATTTACCATTTACTTTATTTCAAAATCAAGTAAATGTTGGAGCCAAAAAGCTAAAGATGCTTTCCAACCACTTGCATCAACTATTCACATCAACTTTAAGTCATATCAACTTTAATAAAGTGACATGTCTTTCAATCAATCAATCACATCAATCAATCACATCACTCAAAGTGACATTTGATTTGACGCTTGATGTGACGAATGATTTGACGCTTGATGCGACTTGCGTTGCCGCACTCGAATTCGAAATACGAATGCGCTCGCAATCACACTCGGGCTCGGGTTCGCTAATTCCAAATTAACGATTTTTCCGTCGCGTCGTAATTAAATGATTACGCCTAGCGAATTCACTATTCACGTCGCTAACGAATTAATTCTAAATTAATTCGTTCGCCCGAATTAAAATCTAATTTTAATTCCGCGTCGAAATCTAATTTCTTTTAATATATCAATATATTAATTTAACGATTAATTCCAAATAATCTTATCTCTCTCTAGACGATATTTTATCCTAGATAAAATATCTCTGTAATTAATCCTAGATTAATTTTCTCTTTCTTCTATATAATCCCAGATTATTTAAGAGTGCGAGTTATGCGTCATCGATGGATTATCGGGAAGCGACCCATGAGATCCCCGGATACGTTGGCAGTAAATACGGTCGTCGGTGTATCCGAATCACGTACGTACCAAGTACTACGTTCTATCGATTTACGAGACAAGGTCGACTCCTAGCAAAGCACCAAGTCTACCCAATTCTCCGGACATATCCATTTAAGAATATTAAGATCTGTATCAAGCGTAGTATACCATTGTATTGTGCATATCGGCCCAGTATCAGATAGTCACGTGCTAGGGCTGGGGCTGGATAAGTGTCTGCCCCGTCCGAAACACATATCGGATGTCTGGTAACATAGTCTCTATAATCAGATATTCATGACCTGGTCACAATATCCCGATTGGATGCGCATCACTCAAGAGCACTAGTACCGTATCCTGCGTGACATCATCTCCACTATGACTGAAGTGATACTTCCGTCTCGACATCACACCCAATACACTACGACTCTCTGATAAACCCAGAAGTGGTGTACGCAGAACCGGTTAAAGCCCTGTACCACCAAGACCAAAGTCTATCGATTATCGTAAGTATTAGCGATGTAAGTCTTAGGTTAAGACTATACACACCTACCTTGATTTCGGCCTCCCATAGACACATAGTCATAATACCAATGGGATTCCGAGGGGTCTATCCAGAGCGAAGCTGTTTCCCGTACCATCGGTGAAACACGACCTCCTATCGCACTTGCATAAGTATCCAACACTTATATATATGAGAACTATGTCGTTGTGCCCTCACAACGCACACAAGTGCAATACTAGCCTATTCTGCATTATCGATGTCCAGTCTCGATAATACTCCGGCTAGGGATATTTAATGATTAAACCTTCGATTGGACTGTTGATACTCTCATATCATTCTCAATCCAGGAATTAATCATAGGGACCTCTCTTCATTTATATATCTACGGTGATCTAATCACAAATGATGAGAGTGCAATTTCCTTGTCACATAGTTAATTTGCTACAACAACACAATGATCTGTGCAAATAGTGACGCTATGGGTCATTTTGTCCAACAGTCAGTGTCATGGCCCTTCTGCTGATGGAAATAACAGTAAAGGTTGAGATTGAAATGTGGTGGTGTGGGTTTGGGATAGGTTTGGCTTCTAAAGACTTTAAAAGCCCTTGCCTCTTCAGTTCTCTAGCACTTTTGACAAGGGCCTCCCCAAGTTAAAACTGCCGGTTCCGGATAGCGGCAATCTCAGCAGAAACGGGCTTTGCTCCCGATGTTCCCCCAATGGGCCTCCTGTTCAGACCATAGAATTTTCTATTCTCGGCCTCTTCTTCCTCAATGTCCATGACAGTTTCCCTCAACTGCCGAAAATCAGTAATCATGGAGGTCATCCTCCTCAGCTTCCCATAGATGGAGGGCTTGGTGCCCTTGATGATCATTTTAATCTGGTCCTTCTCTGAGGGCCTAGTCTGCATTTTCAACAACTGACCCCTCCATCGGTCCACGTACTCCTTAAAACTCTCCTCTGATTTCTGCTTAACATTCTCCAGATTGCGGAGTGACAGATCGATC
The DNA here is from genome assembly GCA_019454045.1 of Zanthoxylum bungeanum. Classification (NCBI taxonomy): domain Eukaryota; kingdom Viridiplantae; phylum Streptophyta; class Magnoliopsida; order Sapindales; family Rutaceae; genus Zanthoxylum; species Zanthoxylum bungeanum. The sequence continues at coordinate 81,775 of SKCR01027508.1, read as the reverse complement.
TCTAGGTCAGTGACATATTGCTTCAGGAAAGCATCAGCTAACTCCCTCCAATCTTCCTTTACTTTCTTCTCCAAGCTGTGGTACCACACCATGGGAGCTCCTTCAAGCGACATTCCAAACATTTTCTGCACTTGGCGCTGAGACAGGCCAACTGAACTCATGACTGATACAAACTGTCGGAGATGCACCCTTGGATCCCCATTCCCGTTAAACTTAGCCATATCAGGCATCTTGAACTGTACCGGCAACTGTTCCTCAAAAGTCAGTGTGTCATAATCCAGCAGATCCTCATTCTTACCCCTCATCTTGCGGGTAACCGACTCAACCTGATCCTTGAGTTTCTGTAACTCTGCCTGAGACCCAGATATTATGCCTGCTGCATACTCTACCATATCATCATCAAAAGCGGGGGTATCATCCCCCAATCTGTTCGGAGATTCCTCTTGCCTCACATCCCCAGAATTAACCCCGGCACGAGACCCAGCTATACCAGCCATAGCAGTAGTCAAAGCCTGCAACTGTTCAGTGATCTTGGCGAGACCGTTCTCTAACTGATCCATACGGGACACCTCATTATCGGATTCACTCATACTTGTTCTTTTAGTGAGTCTTGTCCCTTCTCTAACCCAAACGGTATCTATGATGTCTTTTTGAGACATAGATAGTGTTAACATGATATATGTATGTATGAGGTGCATGAGATGCATGTAACATATATAACATACTAAATCAATTATAACTCTCAAGCAAATCGGCCCGTTATCATTTTAGAATCTTTCGGGCTAATTGTCATAGGAGTGAACCCATCCCAGTTTAAATAGCCCAATGAGTTCACATCTCATGACAAGGTGCCCGACTAAACCCAATGGTAACGTTCCGAACACAATCACAAAGTGGCCCATCAATCACTTAGAAGCCTTGGCCCAATAGTCATGAAATACGTTCTTGTCCCAGTTTAAATGGCCCAACAAGCCCATATCCCATGATAAATGGTCCAAATGGATCCAACAACGATGTTCCCAAACACAAGCATAGAAGAAAGATGAAGCAAACATGACATAATAATTTCTACAATAATGGCCCATCAACATTTCAGAAGCTTTTGGCCTAATAGTCATAAGGTGTGAACTTGCCCCAGTTTAATGGCCCAGCAAGCCCGCATTTCTGACAATAGTCCAACTGCATCCAAATGAGGATGGTCCACAAGCACATATTCAAGGAAATAATTGTTACTTTAGCCAACCCGGTCTATGGGTGGGTTAGCAAGAGTATAGACAAAGGCTCTCACCGGCGAAGGATGGCTCACAACTAGGTCTCCCCACTCAAGGGTTCGAGCAACCAAGTGAGCGCACCCCTTTTTATACACTAAGGTACGTGCCAATGAGCTATGGTGTGTGACGGACTGTCAAATGGATTTCCCGTTGTAGATCCCCCAGAGGGAAGGTGGAGCGAGGCTCACTTAAATACCCAAGCCTCTTAGGCTCTTATCGCTTGTTGTCAAGAATAAACAACGAGTCCTCCAAATTAGTCCATCACAATAGGCTACGAGTAGACGGCTATCTAGGTGCCTTCACAGCTTTTCCTTCTAGAAAGGTAGTGAATGAAGGAAGACACCAAACCATTACCTAGCCTAAAAATGCCTTTGATTAAACCCTCACTTTATCCACTATAGACACGGTCAATTAAAACATAAATCCAAACATCACAAGTCAATATTTCGGGGCCGATTCTCTATCCCCAGTGGAGTCGCCAGACTGTGGGAACACAGAAATCTGGGGCGACGCATGCTGTCCTAGGCTCGCGGCCTAGGTGGGAGTACGGAGTAGCCCGCGGGGGACTAAACCGGAGAATAATGGAGTCGCCACCCGGTGTGAACCGGGAAAATGTGATTTAAGGCCGCACTCACCCCTCGCAAGGGAAGACCTCAAACCGTTGGGTTCGGAATGGTCCCTTACTCATGCCACTTGTAATGATAGGATTTACATAATAATTTAATCAGGCTTAAGTAAAACTTATTCTTAAGAATATCATGTTTCTATATTCACGGGTACAAAATAACACTTATACATACATTTCACATATATCTTATATCTAAGAACACATGCCTGAAAATACCTCAAAGTAACAACGAACATACAACTTCATTCAGCATATCATATTAATAAAAAACACAAGCATACATAATAACCACACAAGCATACATGTGAGCACATTTCCAAGTGATACGTGGAATTGTATCCCAAGTACAGACCGCATTACCGTCCATTCGGAATCGGCTACGGAATTTATGTCTGGGTTTCCATCCGATATATCACAAGAAATAATACTCCAAAGTCATCATGGCATAGGTATATGAATCGTAATATGTTAAATCAAGACTAAGGCAAGTGACGCAACTAATGGAATAAACATGCTTTTCATTATTACGTGCACAAAGATAAGAATGACTATGTGTGGTTCCATAAAACAATCACCTAAGAAACAATTATGCATGGCATGTGATGAATATGTCTCAGTTCAGTGTGTTCGCGTTCGTGTAGCGTTCGTAAACGCGTTCGAACGGTAAACAGAAGGTTCGCGTTCGTATGGCATTTGATAACGCGTTCGAACGTAAATGAAACAGAATGCTTACGTTCGTATGGCGTTTGTTAACGCGTTCGAACGGAAATGAAACAGAATGCTCACGTTCGTATGGCGTTTGTTAACGCGTTCGAACGGGAATGAAACAGAATGCTCACGTTCGTATGGCGTTCGTGAACGCGTTCGAACGGAAATGAGACCTGATGCATGATAAGGCAAAATGCATGCGCGTTCGAGTTGCGTTCGTAAACGCGTTCGAATGGCAAAAGACCTGACGCATGAAATGGGACGCAATACATAAACAATAAAATAAAGGGGCGCGGCGAAATACTGCCGTAAAGGTGGCCTTTTGGGGCTCTTGGTCTCTCAAAGAGAGGACCTTTAGACCAACATACTAAGCCCATGCGCGTCACATCACACATACAAAAATAGAGCCAATCATATCAAAACCAAGTATGCCCGATTGACACATCTTACATCCAATCCGAACACACATCAACCGGCGCGGCAAAACATCGTGGTAAAGGGTTTTAAACCCCTCCCCATAAGGGATCTTTCATTCCACTTACTAAGCCCATGCGCTTGATTGAACCATGCATAAAAAGATAAAGACACTAATATTAAATTAAGTATGCCCGGTTGAACGTATCTTGCATCCAACCGAACACACATCAACCGGCGCGGCAAAGCATCATGGTAAAGGGCTTTAGCCCCTCCCCATAGGGGATCTTTCATTCCACTTACTAAGCCCATGCGCTCGATTGAATCATGCATAAATAAACAACATACAGAATTCAAGTGACGAAAAATAAATAAACAAAAGCAACACAAAACAAAAAGGGTGCCGTTTACTCAAGCGGTACGTGGAGTTGTGTCCCGAGTACAAATCATATTACCGTCCATTCGGAATCGGCTATGAAATTTATGTCCGGGTTTCCATCCGATATACCGCGAGAGTTGACACATCTCTCCATTCATTCAATACCCACAACACACATCATACACAAGCAAGATTTAACAAACAAGTAAAATACAATCCAAATAAATAACAAAGGTCAAATAAAGATGAGTGTGAAAAGTACCCTCAGGTCTAACCTTTTAGCCAACTTTCAGGCTTGCGTTTCACGGATGTCGGAAAGGTACAACTCCTCAACTTCTCCGGTTCACTGGTTCAGCGTCCTAGCTCACTGCTTTGCTGTTTTGCTTGCGGTTCGAACTCCGTTCTGCTCCTGTTCGGCCTCTGTCTTGCTACTCACTGCTCAGGCCACCTGTTTTTTAACGTTTTCAGTGAACTGTTCCAAGTTTGCGTGGGTTCTTAGTGCAGTTGTGTGTGATTATTTTTAAGATTATCTATGCAGTTTTTGTGTTACTGTTTTTAGGGTTTTTAGGGACTGTTTTAAGAGGATTTGGGCTGCTGTTTTAAGGTGATTCAGGGGATGTTTTTTGAGTGTTTGTTAGGGGGTGTTTTAGTGGTTGTAAGGGCTGTATGGGGGGGTGTGTTCTCGGTGCAGGAGGGGAGTGTTTTGATTTGGCTAATGAGGGTTATTGCTTGTAGTGGTCTCGACTTTGAAGGATTTTTGGTGTTCTGGATTCGGCTAAGGGTGAGTTGGTTTGTTTTGGATTCGGCTATGGTGGTTATTGGTGCTTTGGATTCGGCTATGGAGGATTGTTGCTTGTAGTGGATTCGGTTATGGTGGAGGATTGAGGCTCTTGTTGTCTCGGCTATGGAGGAGATGGTTAGGCTTTTTGTTCTCTTTTTGTGTATATGTGAAGTGTTTTGGGCGTGAATCATATGTGTCAAGGAGAAGATGGCTTTGGTTAGGGGTTGTTTATATAGAAGAGAGCTAGGGTTTGCCTTTGTCTCACAAGGAAGAGATCTAGTTTCCAAATTAGGAGTCCTAAGGATGGTATACACAAGATTGAGGGGGGACAAAATATTTTAAATTAGGAAGTCAACTATTTTAAATTGGTAGATGTCTTATTAGATTAGGAAGTCAAATATTTGATTGGTTTTAATGGTTAGGATTGATTTTAATTAGGCATATCTTCTTTTTAATTTTAGTATATTATATATTCAAATTATTTAAATTAGGCATGATTTTAGTTTAAGTTAGGTAAATGTTTTATTTAATTGGTAAATGGTTTAATATTTTATTTAATGTTTAAATTAATTATTTCTTTCTTAATTTGGGATGTGTTTCATGGGCTTTGGGGGGCTAAATTGGGCTGGGGTGCGAGGTAGCAGCAAAACCAGAGACACCGACGCCGTTCGAACGCTTCCTCGAATGCGACATGAACGCCCGCATCTGTCTGACGTTCGAACGAAGTAACGAACGCAGCACTAACGAAGACAGTGAGCTAGTGAAATAAACTTGATGACGTACTTATTCTGAATTTCCCCTTCAGACCTCCGTTTCTCGCAATATCCTTAGCTAAAAAGGTAGTGCCTCCAACTGAGACTCATCATCGGGTTTCACATGCAAAAATGCAATGCCTACATAAAGCTGTGGGGTTATTGAAGAAAAAGCAAAGCAGCAAGAGTGGCTTCAGTTGCAAGTGTATTTTTCTTTGAGGCTTCCGATGATGAAGTGTTGGATTCTTTTTTAAGAAATGATTGTGTAAAAGTAATTCTTTGGTTTCTTGAAAAAAACAATGGTGATGAATTTTTTGTTTTTGGGAGTTGGAGGTCGGAGATGAAACTTCTGGATTTAGCATCACTGCTGGATTTAACATTTTTTAAAATTAATCTCCCGTGAAACCGAATCAGAAACCATAGTTTCGTGCTTTGACGGTCCTTGTGGCTGCCTCATCATCCCGTACAAAACTTCAGCGATTTCGATCTCAATCTCATCCTGAGCTGATGACATGGCCTGTTACTCGATGATTTTGGCGGCCTAAGCTTCGGCCCGCTAGGCTTCATTTTCTTTCTAACTGAAACATTAGAAGGGGAAGCCGGAGCGTCGAACTCCCTGTGGACCGGTGATTTCCACCTTTTGCCATCGTCTTACTACGCGAGCCGCTTTTTGTTGAGGTCCCCACAGACGGCGCCAACTGTTGACGGCTGATTTTGGTCTCGGGGCAATATGGGAATATTACTCCGAGATAATCTTCCCTCAATAGTGAATTTGTTCGGTTATGGGGGAAACCAAAAGCAAATTTAGCAAAAGATAGGTAAATACGCCAATCGACAAAGAGATTTAACGTGGTTCGGTGGATTTGGATCCGACCTACGTCCACGGGCACAAACAAGATGATACTTTTATTATTCAAATGTGATTCTCAGACCGTTCTTTATGTTTTACAAGTCAGAGCTTGGTGATTCTGTTGATTATGATTCTGATCCTCATATTGATTCTCCTCTCCCTTTACCTATGCTCTACCCTCCTATTTATAATAGTGTAGAAATCAGATTCCTTCTCCTACAAGAATTCCCAGTTGGAGATGGTTTCTTTTTCCTATCAGGATTCTTACTTGTAAAACTACATTTACTTTCTTTACCCTATTAGGATATTGACTTACCAATTCCTATTAGGACACTGACTTATTAATTCCTATGAAAGTATGATAACTTGTCCCTTTCCCCGTAGAAATATGATACCTTGTCTTCTGGAACATGCCTCGTCATATGGTCGGTTTTTGGCATGGTCGGCTACCACGGTCTTTTGAGTTTGGGATGCTGCCATCGATCTGATAATGTTCGGTCACCCGAACTCAAGTGGTCGGTCAGTTAGTATAAAGTGCTCGGCCTCTTACCGTCAAGTGGTCGAGTCGGCTTTAACGATCTCGATCAATGGAGTTACCCCTTTTACCCGTCGTGTTGTTTAAATAACATAGTGCCCGAAAAACACCATCAACAATATGTATTTATTATTTAATGTAAATATAATACATATATAATAAAATTATATTAATTAATTATTTAGATATTTAAATAGTTAAACAATATCCATATTTCATAAAAGTTATGCAATATGACTAATTATTATTGGTTACATGTGGCATGTTTTAAATTAAATTTTAGGTGTGCAAATTTGATTTGTTAACATAAATTTTAATTTCATTTAATTGGTTTAAATTTTGAAAATGACCATAATACCCCTTAAGAGTCGGTCATGGCTATTTTAAAAAGAAAAAAAAAATTTCCTTTTCATTTTGAATGGCTCCATGGCCGAACACCCTTCTTCCAAAACACACTCACAAATGATTTGAAGATTTAAGGAAGAAAAGAAGGAAAAAATCAAGAAAAGCTTTAGGAAACTTAGAGATTAAAGGTAATCTTCAATCCCCTTAAGCTTGGAAAGCATGTTTTTTGTTCTTGATTATCTAGATGGATTCTAGGGTTTCTTCTTTACATTAGAATTTGGGTATTTTTGGTTTGGATGATGAATTGGAAGTGTTTAGCATGTGTGAAGTAGTTTTAGACAATATTATTGTAGTATTGATTCAATTTTGTCATTTGATGATATGTTCATATTCTAGAGTGTTATGACCACTCTTGTAATGCCTAAAACTATTATTGGGTGGTTCATGTGTGGTGACTTTGATTGGGGTTTTGATTAATTGGATTAATCTTAAAAAAATTGGATTTAAAACATGAAAATTGATAATTTTTTCTTCTAGGATCAGATCTGGAAATACTGTTAATATGGTAATGAAAATGATGTCATATAAATTTATTGGATGTGTTTTGGGTGTTGGAACAATTATCGGAAATTATTTCGGAGTTGAAATAAGCAAAAATGGTGAAACGACGTTATCGGGTGACTTTTGAGCCAACCGGGTGACGGCTGGCCGAACAGTGATTTTGTCACTGTTTGGGCAGCCCATGAACTGCCCTAATATTATTGGGGCTGACCTGGGCAGCCCTCATATGTATTGGGTGGTCGGTTCAGCCAAAAATATGTTTTATGCCATTTTGCGGAAAAACATTTTCGTAAAAGTTTCGTAACGTTTCTTTGTTATTTATGTTGTTATTTGATATCGAATAAATATGTTTAGGTGAGATATGAATGAATTATTCATTTTGGATATTGAATAATTCATTCGGTAATTTAAAAAATTTAAAAATTACGATTTCGCTCGAACAGCGCTTCCGCTGCGCCCTTCGCCCTTCGCCCGAAACCCCAACAAAATTAGTATCAGAGCAGGTCTGATGCTTCATCCATTACATTAGTCATGCTTGATATATGATATGTAATCCAATTTTAATATTTGCACATGCATGTAATCTATATGTTTATTAACTTTTCGGTTCTACGCTAATGGAAACGTAACAGAAATTTAATGGTTAAATTGAGTTATGTTTTCTAATGTAGAATTGAGTTGTTTAGAAAATGATATAGATGATTTAGATTAAAATTCTGCATTTGATGTGGAGCAATGCTTCCTTGAGGAATATCCCCGCTTAAATAAGGCTGTAAAGTAACGTGTATTGGTACATGTTTCTTGGTCTTTCTTGTTAATACGATTTATGAGTATCTTTCTATGGCTGCATCCGAGATCGTGCAAAAGTGTAACATCCCGCCTTAGCAGCAATGTTACCGGCAGGAGACGGGCTAAACTCATCTCCATAAGCCTCTGATTCTAGAAAAATTTTGGCATGATGTATTCGTAACATCATGCAACCTGGCCTATAGCCAGCATCCATATACAACCTGAAAATAAAATCTCGGCCTCAGGCCGGCATCTCAACATCAATGCAATCTAAGGGCCCAACTAAAATGCGATGCAGACAAAAAGACATAATACAACCAGGGCTCCGTGCCCGACATTACGTATATACAAAAACTTTTACAACATAAGCATCCGTGCTCAGCACGTCTCAACTTATACAACCTAAAACATAAACTATTAGACTCTTTATTTCCCCCAAGACCTGGTGACTAGTTGACTGCAACGCTGCTACCAGGCTTCCCAAGCTCTGGTGTCTGTGGTCGACCGATCAAGTCACCATCCTGCAAAACTCAAACACTGTTGGGATGTGAGTCGTAATGACTTAGTAAGTAACTATGCTCATTCCTTGAGCGTCAAGCACATGCAAAGTCTGGGTCATGTTTCTGTATTAATCTGCGATGTCTATGTGATCATGCAAATATAAATTAAGTTTAATATCCATATTGATTCCAATCCATTTAACAATCATATTACTTTATCACTAATCCTCTATATCTGACTACACACATACTTTAAATCATGTTTCTTATTTACATCTTCAACATCCATAACAGACATCCAGTTTCTATTTTACTAACTATATATCGAAATCCACCACATTTCTGCTGCTCTACTCTGATTTTTCTCTTTACCTTCCTGTATACTATCTGCCAATCTAGATTAGGCAATTATAATAACTTCCTTACTCTTTCTATCTTGAAATATCATCAAATCGGTTATATTAAAACATTATTTCTGTCAAACATTTAATCCACTACCACCAACCATGTATACATGCATATGTTATAACATCTTTACAATATGTTCTTTCAAAGTGAGCATACAACTCATACAGTCATCAATAATGTATATGCATTTAACTAAAATCATGCTATCATGCACTAGTATTTAACTCAATGTTACTTCTATATGAATATGCCTCACACAGATATTAACCATATATACATATTAATGCAATCATGCCATTATGCATTTATGCCAAACTATATGCATAATAGTAATTTATACTCTACTCTCGCATGTCATGCTTTTAGAAAAATACTTTTTTTTTGGAAGCCTTTTCTGAAAAACTGCTTCCTGAAAATTCTTTTTGAAACTCTGTTTGAAAATCTCTTAATAAAACTTATCTTTCTAAAATCATGCTTTGAATCTCTGGTTTCTGGAAACTATTTCTAAAATCTTGTTTCTGAAAACTGTTACTGGGAATCTGAAAACTGAAACCTCTTTCTGAAAATCTTTATTTTTCTTGTAATTCTTTCTAAAACCGTCTTTCTGAAAACTGAAAACTGAAATCTGAAATCCTTTTTCTGAAAACCAAATCTCCGCCCGTAGGCGCATCTCCGCCCGAAGGCGCATCTCCGCCCAGGAATGTACCATCTGAGCGCTGAGGATCTAGGAGCGTCCCCCCAGTCCTCCATATGTGCACATGTGTCTAAATCCGTCAATTCCAATTAGTGTACAGCTGGGATGGGTCAAATCCCAAATCCCGAATCCATATGATATCCGTCAATTCCAACTGAATCTCAAGTTACATACTGGGGTGAGTTTTTCCCTCATGCCCCGAAAAACATAAAACCATCTTCTGTATCTCAACATTGTAAAAAAAACACTTCTAAAATACGATTTTCTCAAAAGCATTTGAAAAATGTCCTTTAAAACTCTTTGGGTTTCAAAATCATTCTTAATTTCAACTTAAATTATGAAAATCATAATGCATAATCATGCATATACATTTCCTATGCTTTTCACCTACATGCTTTTATCTTGTGTTATCTCATGTTCTAAATTCTTATGCTATTCTCAATGCATTCTGCATATTTCACACATGCTCCATACACATTTACATACTTTATTACTATTCAAATTCATAATCTCAATTCTAATTTTCCAGTTCTTCTTCCAATAAAATTTCACTTCAAAAATAGGGAATACAGACTGCAATGGATGACTCAAGCCACAAGAAATTTATAACAAATATCATTAAAAAGTTATCATGATATCCTCAAATCTAAGCCAAAAGGACAATGTACGAGCTATATCAGCTTATCAATAAACCAAATATGAATTCCCAGCTAACCTTTTAGAAATTAGATACTAGCAGCATAATTAAAAAAAAAAAACTCACTGTTATACTCAACAAAACATTAAAAGAATAACATCGTAGGCCCCATTAGAAAAATAAGACTCATCTCCAGATGCTTAATCTTCAGCATAGTAATCAGTCATCATGCATGCAATAGAATTAAAACAAATAATATTCCAATTCTAAATGAATGTTAATTCAAGCTGAAACATGCATTCAGCAAATATAATTCATCCATTAGCAAAATTAAAAACTTCAACAGTAACCTACCTTTGTATGACCCAAGCTTCAATATTCAATAAATTTATAACAGTTAACGAACCCATCTCAAAATACTCAAAAATTTCATGTTCAAAATAACCAACAGTATACTTAACATATTTAATAGCAACTTCATTCTTCATTCAGAATTCCTCCCAATTTCTAGGGTTGCTACCGATTTTCCCCAATTTGGACAATCTCCCTAATCTCAAAAATTTCTGTTAATTTCTTACTAAATATCAAATTTAGATCTCTTCTAACATATTTCTATTCCCTTATCAAGCTCAATTTCAGAATTTAAATTCAAACCTCAAATGACGAAAAAATCAATTTGACTCAAGGAGATTATGAATATAGTTTGCTTACAGATTAAACCCACAACGCTATTCAGATTAACCAACTTTCAAAATCTTAGCACTAAAGCTACTTGAAATAAGATGAAATAACTTCAACTCAATTTTAAAATTTATTTGAAATCCATACAATCCAACTCTGAAACGAAAACCCAGAAATTAATCAAAATTGACAATTGAATTGGGACAGTCGTTTCAAAACTCTATCAATTTAAGATAAAACTGAGAGTGAAATCAAAATGATCAAAAGTCAATCCTTTTTATTTTATTTTTTTATTTTTTATTTTTATGTGTACGTGTTCCACTTTCACTACCACTTCTACAACCCAATTATTAAACCCAAATCTTCAAAATTTAATCAAAACCCTGAATAAATCAAATGCAGAAATTCAAGGAATTCATGGCATAAATTACTTACTATTTCAAATTACTGGATCCTCCCTACTTCTTCATCTTCTTCTTCTTCTCGTTCCTCTCTCTGTCTCTTCAACGGTTCAGCCCCTGCTATCTCCTTCTCTCACTGCCAACTCACCATCACCACGCCGGAGACTCGCCGACAGTAGAAGATACGGCCAGATGTGGCGAAGCTCCTCCCTTTCTATCCTTCTCTCTCTCAGCCTCTCTCACTTTCTCGATTCCTCTCTCTACTTCCCCTTTTTTTTTTTCCCTGGTTTCATGTGAGTGTGTGTTGTGTGTATGACCCACGTGTGTGTGTGTTTTGTATGTGTAATACGTGTGGTGTGTGTTCCCTCTTTTTTCTTTATATATTTATTTGCTTATTAGTTACTAATTTCCTAGAAATATGTAGAAACTTCAATTAAATAGGCTTGGACTTATATTCTCTTATTTAATTTTCTATGGGCTTGGGCTTCACTCTTCTTTATTTTCTAATTCCTTAATTACAATAAATTTTCATTACTTCTAATTATTCCCTAACCCGGGAAGAAAAATTCAAAACATGAATTAGACAATTAAGGTCGTTACAAAAAGCAGTGAGGGTGTAGTTGATAGAATTTTATCCATGCCGGTTGTATATTGATACTAGATAAATTCAAGTGAAAGTGGAAATCCTGAACGTGTCAAAGCTATCAGGACTACATTGATAGCTTGAGTTTGTCATTGGCAAGTGAAGCCTTGATACGCCTCCTTGTGAACCTGCCCAAGCTAGCATAACGAGAAATGGTCAGGACCAAAATCAAGAGTCATTGGTGAGTGATTGACAATAAGTTGTCTACCTAATGAATATACGTAGGCAAGATCGTGCCAAAGCTATGAGTCGAAATATATTCATGGGATCCTACTCTCACTATGGAATTCGATTTAATTATTGAATTCCCATTCTCCATTGGGGATTACGGTATTACGTAAAGTAGTGTGAGACACTACTGGGTTAAAAAATCCATAACTAAAGCAGTGTGTAATTTTATGGAATTTGCTGCATATGTTTTCCTTTATTCTATATTGTTTATAGAATTATATTTCTAATCCACTGCATAGCATATTACTTGAATATCTTTTCTGACTTTACTTATGGTTGTGTATTTCTAGAATAGGTTCTAGAATGACAGTAGACTTAGATATTGTTAGATTAGTTCAAACCATCGGGAATTGTTATTCCGATTTTCTTGAAAAATCAAGACGGTTAATGACTTAGTTATTAAGTCACAATTAGTAATCTAAATAGATATCTGTTTTGGATATAGTTATCTAGTAAGAATAGTTTCTTATGCCGTAAGAATTAACTTGAATTAGTTCATGTCTCGAGATTCTTGACTGGCATTAGGAAAACCCCATTAGTATTTGTTTATCTTATAATGACGTTTCGTGTCTTTAGTGACTTTTAAAAGTCACGTGTCTGACACAGTTTGCTAATCAATCATTTGCAATTTTAGTGAATAATTGAACGCAAATTATAAAGCTTAAGAAATGAGATGTGTATAGTTGTGTATAGAAAATATTGATTCTCACAATACGACAATTATAGGTATTGGATACTAGATCTCCCGTCTAGTTATTTAAAATAATGTTTAATAACTGTTTTGATATTTGATATCAGAACTATTGGATAGTTACTTGTTCTATATAAACAGTTGTTACATATTTTAATATGACTAGTAGTGTCATTAATGAAAAGATAAACATTAAGAAAATATTAGGTTAACTAAATAACTTTTGACAGTGCTTTATGAGATTTTATCACATAAGCATAAGATGTTTATTCCATATGGTAAAGGATGGTCTGATACAAGATCACACCACATATCTTTATCCATTTAATGAATATTTTATTCGGGATGTGAATAAATCTCATTTTACCAATGATCATCATTGGACCACCGATTTATTAAACTAACACATTTGATGTATGTAGTTTAATGAATTATAAATTGCCTTGGATAGTTTTCTTTACTTCGTAACTTAGTTAATGAATTGTCATGACTTAGTTGCATGTTTCTAAGAATATGTATTGAACGTCTTGAATGGTTCGAGAACTTTCAATATATTTCTGATGAAACGCAGATAGAATATTTTGAATGGTTCAAAGATATTCTATTTGAAGTGTTGAAAACTATATCTTTGAAATTCATCGTGAATCTTTGAATTGTTCAAAGATGTTTGATATGATCAAACATATGAATTTAAGGCAATTAGTTCTAAAGTTATTTAATGAATGTGATTCTTACTCAATATTAAACTTTCACGATTCCATCATGATGGAATTGGTCAGTGGGAGTAATTGAATCTTATATGATTTGATTCGTTGATATTGAGTGTTACCGAATTAGTTTTCAATACTCTTGGGGATATGCTCAAGTAACTCTAATTCATCTCTTTAATTAAGGTTCCATGCGTTCCTACAATTACATATATGATATGTATAGTGGAAAATTTGAATCTTGAAAAGTTTGAGATTTGAAACTTTCTTTTGAATAATTGTTATATAATTGAAAGTACTTGCGCCTTGGAGGTACAAGTAAAAGTTTATCATTCATTCTATTTAATAGAATATTGTATTCTATTTGATACAATATCTTTTCTACGATCCCGAGTAATAAAATTGTTTTATTACTTAGTGTGTAACATCAGATGTTAATGATTGTAGAAAAGACTTGACTTATTGAAGTCAAATCTGAGAGTGATAAACTGCAGTGGAACTACATAATTGATTAGATGAAATGACCCTACTTTATCTTCCATATAAGTTTGATAGGATGTCAGAATCATTTACAAAGTATTTGATACGTAATGATTATGTTGTTTTCTTATTAAAGAAAATTATCCTATAACTTATAGTGGGAGCGATATTTGATATCGATTTCGGAAGTTAGCATTGAACCATAGATCTAAGATTGTTCATAGCTTACTACGATCAAGTTTTGAACTTGATTAAGCTTTCGTTATGAATAGTTCATAAAATGTGAAAATTGTTTGCGCAGCAAAAGCAAAGTGAGCTTGATAAAGATTTGACCTTTACAGTATGACAGTGAGAAAGTTTTTACTCAGTGATCTATTGTAGATTCTGAGCAAACTTGTCTCTAGTTACACTAATTGAACAATTAAGGATCTGTTGGATAATGTTGATATTAAACAATATATTTTGGCTAAAGAATGCAAAGTGGCATTCCTGAATGTTTTCTTCGAATGAGAGATCTGTTGTGGTTTCTTTGTTTGAAGAGTTCATTCTAGAATGGCCCTAGAGTTTGTATTCTGCTAAGATCACAGTTTGATATACTAGCTTATAGAGCCTATTGTAGACTCAGATAAGTTTTCCGAAAATTTGTGTTCTCTAATTTTGATACAGTCAGATTGTCTGATTTTATCAAAACATAGAGAATGCATATATGATAATAGGGTCGGCGAGAGAGTACAAATTTCTTTCTAGTGTTATATATCCTAACGACATTGTCATTATTAATGTAATAATGAAATGTTTATGAGGTAAAAAGTTTACCTAAGTCTTCTTTTCTCAGTGAAAGCAGTGGGAGCTGTCTTTGATATATTTGATATAAAGTCTTATATATGATATAAAATAAAAGACTTGTGAGAAACTCCTATTAGTCGTGCATTAGATATGATCTAATAAAGGACACAGCAAAACTATCTGTATGACAGTTAGTATAACTGTTTGACAGTTATTGTGTCTCTTGTGTATAATATTTATCTTTCGTAAAGGATGATTCCTTTGTCGAAAGAGAAATTGATTAGAATGTCTAGTCAATCTGATGTTTCATATGATGATAGCATAATGAATATTATATAATGTGTGATTTAAAATATCAATTTAATTGTAATTGTTACGAGTTATTTTGATATGCTGTAGACCATAAGATGGATCTTGAAACATGTTCTTTGTGATCTTTGAGATATTAAGAACGAGTTTCTTATTCATGGAGAATATAATCTGCAACCATTAGAGTCAGATTAGTTTTGAGTCTAATTATGACATTAGATGGTCTATGTCATATAAAGTCAGAAAAGATGCAGTGAGAGTGTCACAGTTGATTCTACTGTATTAGTGGAATTCATTGCAACTTATGAAGTATTGACTTATGAAGTTGCATATTAGAAGTTTTGATATTAGTGTTGTGCTTGCGATTGTTTGCATTGTATTTGGATCTGATCCCTAAATACATAGACAACTTAGTAACTATATCACAATATTGATGTAGAACTTGGGTTCTACAAAATATGAATGATGATGGTTAAGGAAAACAATTGGGTTTGTTGGACAGACTTAATTTGTTAATGCGGGCTTACTTGTTGTTACCTACCTCTTGAGTGCTAGGTGAGCTCTTGAGGTCCATGAGTATGTGATACACATTGAGATGTGTATATGATACTGTGGATTGACACTAGAGCAAGTGGGAGAAATGGTTAGGGTTGGTGCTCAGAATGCCAATCCGGAACGTATTTATGTCCGATTCATAAATACGAACAATTTATTTTTCCATAATATTACTTATTTAATGGTAGCACCTCGTCTTTTATACACATATTCGATCTAATTGCGATTAGATATCTAATTATGATTATATTGAAAATAAATCTGATTTAGTGATACATGTATATTAGACAAAGACCTTAGGATTTACAACGTATTGCACAATTACAACGTAGTTTGTAATTGACATTGGGAAGCGTCACTATAAATTATATATCCTTAAATAAAGTTCATGTTTAAGATTTACTAACACGGGTCAGTTAGCAAAATCCACTGAGACCAGTACATGTCGTATATTGTGACTTGGTCTGATGGTTTATCCCAATGAACCATGAGTCTCGGGAGACTCGTATAGACATGTATGTGTTTATTTGATAAACACTGAACGACTCATTGAAGATTTCCTAATAGATGGTACACCAATGTCAATAGAAATCTTCTCGAGTTGAGTGAGCATAGTGGTCATTCGACTTGAGATACCACTATGGATATATTAGTTATCATCCACACTTTGATGGCAGTTATGTCACCGATCTATTTAGATCAGACCTCCACCTGTTAGTTGGGTGTGGACTGATGCTATTGATATCATGTGCGTATCAAGATATAATATGTCAGTCATCTGTACATGGCATAGACATCCTACACGTGTTTGCGATCTAGTAAATCCATGATCGTGGTATAACTTCGGAAATCAGTTCCGAGTGTTATTTAGAGATTGTAAATTTGGAAAGTCGACTATATTATACATAAATGATTTAACGTTTTTATCTATATCCCAGGTATAATATGGATGTCATGTGACAGAGGGATTATACGTATGCAATGACCTCGACTTGCATAGTTTAGCGAGATTATCTGTGGTCGTCATAATTCATGAGTGGGTGAATTATAGACACAAAATTGGTTTCGTGACGGATAAACCTAAACTTATAGAGTCCCACAATATGAAGTGTACTCGTTGAGCACTTGGGCAACACCTTATGAATAATACAGATTATTCATAATACTTCATCTCATTAAATGAGTTAATTCGAATCGTTTAATTGGTTAAACGAAAACACATGCTTTAGGGGATTTTGGTCAATCGTAATTATTGTGTATTTATATTTAATACATAATTTGATTAGATACACATTAATTAATTGTCAAATGAGATTTTGACACATGTCATTAATATATGTATTTGTTATTTAATGTAAATAAAATAAATATATAATAAAATTATATTAATTAATTATTTAGATATTTAAATAGTTAAACTATATCCATATTTCATAAAAGTTATGCAATATGGCTAATTATTATTGGTTACATGTCGCATATTTTAAATTAAATTTTAAGTGTGCAAATATGATTTGTTAACATAAATTTTAATTTCATTTAATTGGTTTAAATTTTGAAAATGACCATAATACCCTTTAAGAGTCGGTCATGGATATTTTAAAAAGGAAAAAAAAATTCCTTTTCATTTTAAATGGCTCTATGGCCGAACACCCTTCTTCCAAAACACACTCACAAATTGTTTGAAGATTCAAGGAAGAAAAGAAGGAAATAATCAAGAAAAGCTTTAGGAAAATTAGAGATTAAAGGTAATCTTCAATCCCCTTAAGCTTGGAAAGCATGTTTTTTGTTCTTGATTATCTAGATGGATTTTAGGGTTTCTTCTTTATTTTAGAATTTGGGTGTTTTTGGTTTGGAGGGTGAATTGGAAGTGTTTAGCATATGTGAAGTAGTTTTGGACAATATTATTGTAGTATTGATTCAATTTTGTCATTTGATGATATGTTACCATTCTAGAGTGTTATGACCACTCTTGTAATGCCTAGAATTATTATTGGGTGGTTCATGTGTGGTGACTTTGATTGGTGTTTTGATTAATTGGATTAATCTTAAAAAATTGAATTTAAAGCATGAAAATTGATAATTTTTGCTTCTGGATCAGATCTGGAAATACTGTTCATGTGGTGATGAAAATGATATCATATAAATGTATTGGATGTATTTTGGGTGTTGTAACAATTGTCGGAAATTATTTCGGAGTTGAAATAAGCGAAAACGACTAAAAACGGCATTACCGAGTGACTTTTGAGCCAACCGGGTGACGGCTGGCCGAATAGTGATTTTGTCACTGTTTGGGCAGCCCATGAACTGCCCTAATACTATTGGGGCTGACCTAGGCAGCCCTCATGTGTATTGGATGGTCCGATCGGTCAAAAACGCGTTTTATGCCATTTTGCGGAAAAACATTTTCGTAAAAGTTTCACGATATTTCTTTGTTATTTATGTCGTTATCGGATATCGAATAAATATATTTAGGTGAAATATGAATGAATTATTCATATTGGATATTGAATAATTCATTCGGTAATTTAGAAAATTTTAAAATTACGATTTCGCCCGAACATCGCTTCCGCTGCGCCCTCGCCCGAAACCCCAACAGTCTGGTCCACTGGAGATTATCTTGGATCTTCATCTGGTCCAGATGATTTTGAAGATTCCCCTGGATCTTCAGTAGGTCTGGTCGACTGGAGATTGTCCCGAACCTTCATCTGGTCCAATCGACGGGAACATTCCCATGACCCTTGTCAGGTCAGGTTGAAGACCTGGACCTTTATATGGTCCATACGACGTGCAAGGCTCCCGCGGACCTTCAGTAAGTTTGGTCGATTAGAGATTATCTTGTACCTTTATTTGGTTCAGTCGACGGGAACATTCCTCATCACCCTGGTCAAGTTAGGTTAAAGACTCCCCCGGACCTTTAGTAGGTCTTGTCGACTGGAGATTATCCTGTACCTTTATCTGGTCTAGTCGACGGGAACATTCTCCATGAACTTCGTCGGGTCAGGTTGAAGACCTGAACCTTCATCTGGTCTAGATGATATTGAAGACTCCCTCGTACCTTCAGCAGGTCTGGTTGACCAGAGATTATCATGGTCCTTCATTTAGTCCAGTAGACAGGAATATTTCTCATGACTCATGTCGACTCAAGTTGAAGACCTGGACCTTCATCTGGTCCAGATAATATTGAAGACTCTCTCGGATCCTTAACAGATCTGGTAGACTGAAGATTATCCTGGACCTTCATCTGGTCCAGTCGACGGGAACATTCTCAATGACCTCCTTAATTCCTTAGGTTATACAAATAAAGCTTTTAATTAGTTAAAGTAATTAAGGTAAAGCAAAATTGAATTATTTGGTTAAAGTAAGTAAATGATTCATAAAGGTAACTTAGTTACTAAAGTTGGTGAGATTATTTTTTAACCTTGGTTAAGTTGCTTTTTGAAATTTGTGGTGTAGGGAAAAGATTTCCTTATACCATGGTTTGTTAATTAATGACTTGGTTTGGTTTTTTGTTTTCTTTATATTTATTTTAATAAAACAAAAAACAAAACAACAATTGCTCATTCTTTCTCTAAGCCACTGCCGACCAAACAAGAAAAAGGGAATTGTTTCTCTGCTCGCTGCCTGTCGAGCAAGAGAAAGAAAAAATTGATTTTTTGCTTTCCAAAATTCAAACCAAAACTCTCACTGAATGTTACCTAACAAACACTCAAATCCATATTATTAATCCCTAAGTGTTAAGGGTTAATCTATGCTCTTAAAATTTATTTTTTCCTAGGGTTCAAGAGTTGAATTTTGGGGAAACGTTGATTGTCATTCTTGAGTGATCAAACCACCTTTTGATCACCAATACTTGTTCTTGAGAAAGCTCAATTTGGTGGAGTTTGAATGAGTTCAAAGCTTGAAGATTTGGAAAAGCTTGGAGGCAAAAATTCAACAAATTGGCAAGGGTTAAAAGCTTGTTGGTAAAATTTAATTTGTAAATTTTATTGTTCATTTTATTTGTTCAATTTGTTGATTAATTTTGTTGAGAAAAATTATTGTGGAAGTTTTGGATAAATTGGAAGCATGTATATGAGGATTGGAAGCATTCAAGTGTTGGAAAATTAGTATATAGATGATATGTTAATTTCTGTATGCTTGGAATAATTTTTCAAGAGTTGGAAAATTATTTTGTATGCTTGAATTAATTTTTCAAGTGTTGGAAAATTAATTTTAGTATGTTTAGATTATTTTCAAGTGTTGGAAATAATTATGATGCTTAGATTAATTTCTCAAGAGTTGGTAGATTGATTAAAGTGTGTTTAAAATTCTAATTATGCTTATGGTAAAAAAATTTTATGCATGGAAAATGTTTTTTAGTGCATTAAGAAAATTTCAAGTTGATAAAATTTTTTGAACCAACTGTGACTGTCACTGCCGAAAATAATAATAATAAAAAATTATTCACTCGGGATTTGATCTCGGGCGGGTTCCGCTGCGTCCGGCATTGCCATTCCTCACTCAACAAGTGGTATCAGAACGATACGTGCTTCTAATTGTTCATGTTCCTTACAATTTTTCTCAATGTTATAAAATACTCATGCATACATTTATTTGTGAATTACATGTTTTAGGCATTTTTTGGACATGCATACATTTTATATATTTGTATGCATTTGACTTTGGAAAAATCTCTACGCTAGATCATTAAATGTCATTATTTTAGTTGAAAATATGACATGGTCCGGCTTGTCTATACGGTGTTAGTGAAACCATTGTGATTATTCGCAATATTGCTAAATCGTGAGGGATTGATTATAATATTTTGTACTATTTCGGTTAAGCATGAGATGAGTCGAATTTAAGAGAAAATATTATCCAATATTGCTAAAGAGTGAGGTTAATATTAGTATCTTACTTTAGGCGATAGACAAGTTGATCTAAAAATTGAACTATCCAATATTGCTAAAGCGTGAGGATGAGATTCGATTTAGGACCGAATGTAAGAGTTGCATGAGATGCAATTGACAATAATTGTCTACCTTCTCGAATTTACAATGGTCAATATTGCTAAAGCGTGAGACTTTTATAAATATCAAGAACGATCTACTTTACATTATGAGATTTAAGAGTTAAATTTATGTATTCTTGTTTGTAGAGATTATAAAGAATATGTAAAACAATACGATGACACTTTATAGAAAAAGTAAATCCATATTCTATTTAGTGTTTTATCATGATATTTAAATATTAATTTCTGTTTTATTTTATCCTTGTGTAGACAGAATGTCTGTGTCGAAGCCCGCTTTCGCGTATACTTGATACGCATAAGCTCTAGGTGTTGGACAATTATGACCCATAGCATCATTATTTGTACAGAATATGGAGTTTTTGTACAAATTAACTATGTGACAAAAGAAATTGCTCTTTTATCATTTGTAATTGGATTACCTGGATATATAAATGATAAAAACCCTTATGATTAGTTCCGGATTAATAAGATATAAGACAATGTTAATCCACAAAGGTTTAATCATTAAATATCCTTAGTCATAGTATTATCGAGACTAGACATCGATAATGCAGAATAGACTATTATTACACTTGTGCGTGTTATGGAAGCGTAACGACATAGTTCTCATATATTTGGGTATTGGATACTCATGCAAGTGTAATAGGAGGTTCTGTTTACCGATGGTACGGAAACAGCTTCGCTATGGATAGACCCATCAGAATCCTATTAGTAGTATGACTATGTGTCTATGGGAATCCGAATCAGGGTAGGTGTATTTGGTCTTAACCTGAGACTTGCATCGCTAATACTTGCGACAATCAATATACTTTGGTTTTGGTCCTCCAGGGCTTTAACAGGTTCTCTGTACGCCTCTTATGGGTATACTGAGAATCGTAGTGTATTGGGTGTGATGTCAAGATGGAAGTATCACTTCAGTCATATGGAGATGATGATCACGCTGGGATACAGAACTGATACTCTAAGTGCTATAGCCATCGGGGAAGTATGACTAGGTCATGACTTTCCGATCATAAAGAGACTAGTTACTAGTGATCTGATATATGCTTCATACGGGGCAGACACAACTCCAGCCTCAGGCCTAGCATGTGACATCTGATACTGGATCGTAATACGCAATACTACGTATACTACGTCTGACAAAGATCTTGTATTCAATAGAAGAATATTTCCGGAGAATTGGGTAGGCACGGTGCTTTGCTAGAAGCCAAACATGTCTTGTAAATCGGTAAGTACGTGGTATCGGGTACGCACGTATTCAGATAGTCCGATGACCGTATTTACTGCCAACATATCCAAGGATCTCTTGGGTCGCATCCCAAAGATTCACCGATGATATTTGACTCGAACAATATTAATCTGAGATTAATTAAGAGAGAGAAAATTAATCTGGGATTAATTACGGTAAGAATTAATCTGGGATTAAGTATCAGAGAAAGAATTAATCTGGGATTAATTGGGTCGAGAATTTATCTAGGATTAAATTCGTCGAAAGGAGAGAACGCGTTTAATTTGGAATTAATCGGTAAAGTAAATTTAATGGTGAAATTAGATTTTACTATTTAATTTATTTAATTGGGCTAAAATAATATATTAGATATATTAATTGAAATTAGATTTCAATGCGGAATTAAAATTGGATTTTAATTCATGCGAACGAATTGATTTGGAATTAATTCGTAAGCGGCTTTCGTAATAATTTTACTAGGCATTATTATTTAATTAAATCGGATTTAATTAAGTCGCGACGGAAAATTTGTTTAATCGGATTAAATGAATCAGAGCCCAAAGTGTGTTGTGTAAGCCAACTAGATTTGAAATTAAATGGATGAGACCCATGACTTACATCAATTGATATAAGTGGTTGACAATAAAGTAAATTGGATTTGATACTCATCATACCTACCAAGTTTAAATACATAACACAATTTAATGAATTTTTTGGAAGATATTCATTCTCTCTCTCTCCTTGGCCGAATGGCCACTGCCCTCTTTTTGGCCAAAATGGCCACTGGTTTTTGGCGCACAAATTGGCCTCTGTCTTTCTTTTTTCAAATAGGCCGAATTGGCCTCTGATTGGTTAAGAAAGAAAAAGTAATTTTGTTTTCCTTTGAATTAAAGAAGCAATTGGCCTCTGACTCTTAGAAGAGTGGCCGAAATAAAAGGCCATTGGCTTTTTCCTTTTGAAGACAGGCCGAATGGCCTTGGCTCACCGAGGGCCGATTGTTTCCCTCTCTCTTGGGCGAATTTGCTTCTCCTTGGGAGATAAAAATTTGTTCCATTTTGTTCTTGCTAGCACATAAAGGAGTCAAGTGAAAATGATTGGGATACTCACTCATGAGCTTGGAAGCTTCAACATCCATGAAATGTTTTGAACTCAACCGATCAATGTAAGTCCTCCGCAACTTATTTTTGATTTTATTCACACACGAATCACGCTTAGAGATCCCGTTGCATGTCTAAGACACTAACATTGGTATCAGAGCGAGATCTAAGCATGATTTGAGTTTAGGGTTTATAAACTTTAATTTTGGATTTTATGCTTGGAGCTTGATTTTGCCTAAATTAATTGTTGGGTTGTGTTTGGATGATGATGAATTGGATTTGTGCATCTTTGGTTTTACGAAAAATTGATTAGATTAATTTTCCCCAAAAATCCCACCATGGCCGAATATGAACCCTAATATAATACTCATGGTAATTTTTGATTTTGACAATTAGATGTGTTAAAAGCATGAAATGAATATTGATTGTTGATTTAATTGGATTGAAATCAAAATTGGGTGTTATTTCATGTATTGCCGTGAGTGTGAAGCATGTTGGAATGGATTGATTGTGCTTTAATTTGTGTTGGACATGAATTAGATGTTGAGTATGATTAATTGAATTAATTAGTATTTTGGAAATATTAGATTAATTGATTAATTGTACTAATTGCACTTTAATTAGATTAATATGTAATTTGGAATGATATTAATTTAATTTGTTGTAATTGGGCTAATGGGCTTGGTTGGGTCAAATTTTAGTCTTGTATTATATTTGGGCCTAAACCATTTCCATAAAGTCCAAAATATGACAATTGGGCCTTTAATAAATTTAATTGGGCCTAATGGGCCAAAATTGATTTTATGGCATTATGGTGATTCCTAAATGGGCCTTGGCATCTTGGGTTTGATCCATAATGGAGAAAGCCCACGCCAAAAGAATTAATTAAAAGCCCATTGGACTTTAATTAAATAGTATTGGATACTAATTGGGCCTTTGAGACCCATTAAGATTAGATTTGGAATCCAAGTCTTTAAGGCACATAAATAAGTGTAATTATTTAATTTGGAATTAAATATGAATTAGTATTGGATACAATTTAAATTGGATTCAAAATTGTAGTTCGATATAATTCAAGAATACTTACTTTGAGTATTTATTCTTAAACGAGTTGGACTCGCGCAAATCAAATCGTTGTTTGAACATTGGATGGTCATTAATTCAAAGATTAATTAATTGGATTAGATTGATTGAATAACATGCTTTGTGTGAATACTTGGATGTATTATATGAATAATGTATATCAGATGGATATTAGAAGTGTGAGGGTAATTTTGAAAATTGTTGTAATAAATTTAGAATTTATTAAATTGGACCTGCGTGTCCAACCTATTATCTCCTTATCTCATTGTATTTCTCTTCTCACCAATTCCCATCAATGTAATTAAGGTTTCTTTAGAAGTATTATGTAATTGGATAGAAGTAAGAATAGTGCTAGCGGGAGAGAAGAAATGGAGAGATTTGTTCTAGAAACAATTTGTTGTATATCCATCCGCATATCATTATTAATTTATTTCGCGCCTTATTATGCTTTTAGAATGCATGCTTAAGGGTTTATGATGAGACCTAATTAAAGATAATAAATTGGTTACCAAATTGCGACAAAAACCCTCATATTATATTAAGCGTTTTTCCTTCCATTGAGTGATTCTCTCTCAAGATCCAAGATTGGCATTGGTTTGTTGGTCAAAGTCAAGACCTTTGTCTATCGCGGATGTGTTTGAATGACGAAAGATTTGTTTCATATCGTACGTCTTGGGCAAGTTGTGATTTGTTGGCCAAAGTCAAGGTCACTTCTTGTTCATCGAACTCGATTACGAAGCTTTCCCACTGTCAATGGGTCGCTCTTAACTAGAATCATTAAGCTTGTTTAGCCAAAGCCAAGACTTACTTGATTTAGAGGAAAAAGGTTAGGAAATATATTAGATATATTGGCATATATTGGATATATGTTTCGGAATTGGAGGTCCACCTACTGGATCTAGGAATTGGATGAGATCCAATTGATCTTAGAGATCTACCTAGTTAAGTTTCATACAACTTGTTGGCCAAAGTCAAGGTTGTGTGTTATTTAACGGGATCCTAGCCCACTAGGAAACTAGGTTTCCCGAGTACTCCATAGAGGGTTAGAGGCTCGCCGAAAAATAGTGGGGGGCAAGTATTAAATTTGCAATTTCGTTTAGATACTTGTCAATACGTGCTCATTTTATTTTTCGTAATTAATTATAAAATATATTAGTTGGACTAATATTCAATTGTTGTATTAATTAAACAGTTAGACTGTATTCAAACTACTTCATTTGTAGTTGGTTATATAATTGGATTATGGTAATCAATACATTTAAATGTAACCGATCAATTGTAATTGATTAAATAGTTAGACTATAGTAATCATTATATTCGATTGTACCCGAAATCGTTGATTAGATAGTTGGACTATTGCAATCAAGATGGCTGAAAGATTAGCGAGAACAATCCTAGGTGAAAATGTATTTAAACTGCTCTAATTTTCAGAATGGGAATAGAACTTCAGGATAGTCCTGGGAGCTGAGAAGTTATTCTATTTGATAGAGAAACCTCTCGAGCATGAGCCCGGAGTTGAGCAAATAGTAGAGCATGAGCTTAGGAAGACTCATTGTGATGATAACTTTAGTGCTCAATCCGTTATGCACAGTCAGAGCTTCTTAAAATGACATATCCCAAGTTGTCTGCCTAAACTGTGGCAAACAGGGTAACTAAAAGTGTGACTGCCGTATGAACAAGGTAGACATGAAGGAAGTGAAAGCGGGACAAGGTTCCGGCTTCAAGTATGTTTGTTATAAACATGTTCACTACTGGTTTTAAAATTGGATTTTTGATACTAGATGTGGTACATAAACATATGTACTGATGTGCGGGATCTACTGATTAGCAGGACACTGGCTTCAGATGAGATCAACATGCGAGTTGGAAACGGGACGCGAGTCACCGTTTTAGCCGTAGAAACCTAAGTTTTGGAACTGCCATTGGGGCATGTACTTAAATTAGGATACTGTTATAATGTATCTAGTTTGACTAGGAACATTATCTATGTATCTAGTTTAACATGTTGCGGGTATACCATTATATTTCGAAACACCGGGTGTTTTGTTTATAAAGATGATATCGAGATATCTACATTGGATGTAAATAATGGTCTTTATATTTTGAATATAAATGAATCTCAAACATATAACATGACAAACAAATAGCTAAAATTGAGTAATTCTAATGAGACTTATTTGTGGCATTGTCGTCTGGGACGCATTAACAAGACTCGTATATCCACACTTTCGAAGAGTGGATACTAGGACAGATTTGATCCTAATTCAAATGAAGTTTATGAATCTAGTTTATTAGGCAAAGTGCCTAAAACACCTTTTACATGGTAAAAGTACAAGTGCCACCGATCTGTTAGCCCTCGTTCATAGTGACGTAAGTGGGCCAATGTCTAGCTAGGCTAGAGGTGGATATGAATACTTCGTAACCTTTACGGATGTGGCATCGCGTTAAGGTTATGTGTATTTTATGAAACACAAGTCAGAAACTTTTGAGTAATTCAAAGAGTTGAGTAATTCAAAGAGTTTTGACACGAAGTAGAAAAACAAACTGGTAAAAGTATTAAAAATATTACGGTCGGACCATAGTGTAAAAATACTTAGACATATAAGCTTCAAGATTACTTGAAAGAGTATGGTATTCTTTCACAGTGGACTCCTCACGGGACACCTTAATTTGACGGTGTGTCCGAACAGAGAAACCGAACTTTACTGGATATGGTAAGGTTAATGATGAGTCGCTCTGACCTACCAATTTCCTTCTAAGGATGCACATTAAACAGTGCAGTACTTATTTTGAATAAGGTTCCATGAAAATCTGTTAGACAGACTTCATATTAGATATGAACAGGAAAGAAACCGAGTTTCTCATTCCTGAAGATTTGGGAATGATGGGCATATGTTTGGATTGTACCAAACTAGAACCCAAATCAGATAAGTGCTTATTTGTAGGTTGTCCTAGGGAAACCAAAGTATAATACTTATACAACTCACAAGAGAACGATATAATTGTTGGACATATATGACCCATAACATCACTATTTGTACAGAACATGATGTTGTTGTACAAATTAACTATGTGACAAAGGAAATTGCTCTTTTATCATTTGTAATTTGATTACCTGGATATATAAATGATAAAAGCCCTTATGATTAGTTCCGGATTAATAAGATACGAGACAGTATTAATCCACAAAGGTTTAATCATTAAATATCCATAGTCGTAGTATTATCGAGACTAGACATCGATAATGCAGAATAGACTAGTATTACACTTGTGTGTGTTATGGAAGCGTAATGGCATAGTTCTCATATATTTGGATATTGGATACTCATGCAAGTGTAATAGGAGGTTCTGTTTACCGATGGTACGAAAACAACTTCGCTCTGGATAGAACCCTCGAAATCACATTGGTAGTATAACTATGTGTCTATGGGAATCCGAATAAGGGTAGGTGTATTTGGTCTTAACCTAAGACTTGCTTCGCTAATACTTGCGACAATCAGCATACTTTGGTTTTGGTCGTCCGGGGCTTTAACAGGTTCTGTGTACGCCGCTTCTGGGTATACTGAGAATCGTAGTGTATTGGGTGTGATGTCAAGATGGAAGTATCACTTCGGTCATATGGAGATGATGATCACGTATGGATACAAAACTAATACTCTAAGTGCTATAGCCATCGGGGAAGTATGACTAGGTCATGACTTTCCGATCATAAAGAGACTAGTTACTAGTGATCCGATATATGCTTCGTACATGGCAGACACAACTCCAGCCCTAGGCCTAGCATGTGACGTCTGTTACTGGATTGTAATGCGCAATACTACGTATACTACGCCTGACAAAGATCATGTATTCCGTAGAAGAATATTTCTGGAGAATTGGGTAGGTACGGTGCTTTGCTAGAAGCCAACCATGTCTTGTAAATCAGTAAGAACATGGTACCGGGTACGCACTTATTTGGATAGTCCGAAAACCGTATTTGCTGCCAACATATCCAGGGATCTCTTGGGTCGCATCCCAAAGATTCACCGATGATATTTGACTCGAACAATATTAATATAGGATTAATTAAGAGAGAGAAAAATTAATCTGGGATTTATTAGGACAAGAATTAATCTGGGATTAATTATCAGAGAAAGAATTAATCTGGGATTAATTGCGTCGATAATTTATCTGGGATTAAATTCGTCCATGAGAGAACGCGATTAATTTGGAATTAATCGGTAAAATAAATTTAATAGTTAAATTTGATTTTACTATTTAATTTATTTAATTGAGCTAAAATACTATATTAGATATATTAATTGAAATTAGATTTCAATGCGGAATTAAAATTGGATTTTAATTCGTGCGAACGAATTGATTTGGAATTAATTCGTAAGCGGCTTTCGTATTAATTTTGCTAGAAATTATTATTTAATTAAATTGGATTTAATTAAGCCACGATGGAAAATTCGTTTAATCGGATTAAACGAACCGGAGCCCAAAAGTGTGTTGAGCAAGCCCACTTGAATTTTGAATTTAAAGTGGGGCCTACTTCACTTACATCATTAGTCACCTTTGGTGATAGAAGTGAATGATGATTTTTGGTGGAAACTTGTAAAACACTCTTTGCCTTTTGAAAGAGAAAAAATACATTAATGAATTTTTTGGATAGTATTCATTCTCTCTCCCTCATTGGCCGAAAGGCCACTGACTTCTCAATAATAATAATTGCCGAATGAAAGAAGCAAAAATGGCTGTGTGGCATTAAAAATTCAAAAGAAAAAGCAATATGTTTTTGTTCTTTTATTTTGGCAAAAAGGAAATGGCCTCTCTTTTGAAGAGTTAAAAGGTCTCTGACCTGCGCATTTTGAAAGATTGAAAAAGCAATTGGCAGAATTAAAAGCTAAATGCCGAACAGAAAAGCAATTGTTGCTTGCTTCCTTTTGTTTAAATGGCCCTCTGTCTTTAGAAGATTATAATTGGCCTCTGTTTTTGAGCTTAGCTGATTGATTCCCTCTCTATTGGGCATAAAATTTGTTCCATTTTGTTCTTGCTAGCACATATGGGAGTCAAATGAAGGTGATATGGATACTCACCAATGAGCTTGGAAGCTTCAACATCCATGAAAAGTTTTGAACTCAACCGATCAATGTAAGTCCTCTGCAACTTATTTTTTTATTTTTATTCACACACGAATCACGCTTAGAGATGCCGTGGCATGTCTAGGACACTTACAATGGTTGTTTGAACATTGGATGGTCATTAATTCAAAGATTAATTAATTGGATTAGATTGATTGATAACATGATTTGTGTGAATACTTGGATATATTATATGAATAATGTATATCGGATGGATATTAGAAGGGTGAGGGCAATTTTGGAAATTGTTGTAATAAATTTAGAATTTATTAAATTGGACATGCGTGTCCAACCTATTATCTCCTTATCTCATTGTATTTCTCTTCTCACAAATTCCCTTTAATGTAAATGAGGTTTCTTTAGAAGTATTATGTAATTGGGTAGAAGTAAGAATAGTGCTAGCGGGAGAGAGGAAAAAAAGAGATTTGTTCTAGGAATAAAGTTTGTTATATATCCATCCGAATATCATTATTATTTTATTCGCGCCTGATTATGCTTTTAGAATGCATGCTTAATGGTGTATGATGAGACATAATTAAAGATAATAAATTGGTTGCCAAATCGGGACAAAAACCCTTATTTTATATTAAGTGTTTTTCCTTCCATTGAGTGATTCTCTCTCAAGATCCAAGATTGACATTGGTTTGTTGGCCAAAGTCAAGACCTTTGTCCATCGCAGATGTGTTAGAATCACGAAAACTTTGTTCCATATCGTACGTCTTGGGCAAGTTGTGATTTGTTGGCCAAAGTCAAGGTCACTTCTTGTTCATCGACCTCGATTACGAAGCTTTCCCACTGTCAATGGGTCGCGCTTAACTAGAATCATTAAGCTTGTTTAGCCAAAGCCAAGGCTTAGTTGATTTAGAGGAAAAAGGTTAGGAAATATATTAGATATATTGGCATATATTGGATATATGTTTCGGACTTGGAGGTCCACCTACTGGATCTAGGAATTGGATGAGATCCAATTGATCTTAGAGATCTACCGAGTTAAGTTTCATACAACTTGTTGGCCAAAGTCAAGGTTGTGTGTTATTTAACGGGATCCTAGCCCTCTAGGAAACTAGGTTTCCCGAGTACTCCACAGAGGGTTAGAGACTCACCGAAAAATAGTGGGGGGGCAATTATTAAATTTGCAATTTCGTTTAAATACTTGCCAATACGAGCTCATTTCATTTTTCGTCATTAATTATTTATATATATATTAGTTGTACTAATATTCAATTGTTGTTTTAATTAAATAGTTGGACTGTATTCAAACTACTTCATTTGTGGTTAGTTATATAATTGGATTATAGTAATCAATGCATTTGAATGTAACCAATCAATTGTAGTTGATTATATAGTTAGACTATAGTAATCATTATATTTAATTGTACCCTAAATTGTTGATTGGATAGTTGGACTATAGCAATCAAGATGACTGAAAGATTAGCGTCAAATGACATAATCCTGGGGAAAATATCTTTAACGGCTTTAATTTTCAGATTGGGAATAGAACCTCACGATAGTCCTGGGAGCTGAGAAATTATTCTATTTGATAGAAAAACCTTTCGGTCCTGAGCTCGGAGTTGAGCGAATAGTAGAGCATGAGCTTAGGAAGACACATTGTGATGATGATTTTAGTGTTCAATCTATTACACACAGCCAAAGCTTCTTAAAAGGACATATCCCAAGTTGTCTACTAAACTGTGGCAAACGGGGTCACTAAAAGTGTGACTGACGTATGGACAAGGCAGACATGAAGGAAGTGAAGGCGGGACAAGGTTCCGACTTCAAGAATGTTTGTTATAAACATGTTCACTACTGGTTTTAAAATTGGATTTTTGATACTAGATGTGGTACATAAACATATGTACTGATGTTCGGGATCTGCTGATTAGCAGGACACTGGCTTCAGATGAGATCGACCTACAAGTCAGAAACAGGACGAGAGTCGCTGTTTTGGCCGTAGAAACATAAGTATTGGAACTGCCCTTTGGGCATGTACTCAAATTAGGAAACTGTTATAATGTATCTAGTTTGACTAGGAACATTATCTATGTATCTAGTTTAACCCGTTGCGGGTATACCTTTATATTCCGAAACACTGGGTGTTTTGTTTATAAAGCTGATATCGAAATATCTACATTAGATGTAAATAATGGTCTTTATATGCTGAATATAAATAAATCTCAAACATATAACATGACAAACAAATAGCTCAAATTGAGTAAATCTGTTGAGACTTGATGAGTGGTAATTATATCACAATTTCCCACTCATTTAACTTAATATTTTGTATAGTTTCTTGAGTTTTGTGAATTTTTTGATGTGTTTTGTGTTATTTTGTAGATAAATAAAGTTTCAGGACTCTCTGAAGGTGATTTGGGGCCAAAACAGTGAAAAACGGATCAAAAGGCAATTTGGTAATTTTACGCGTCGCGACGCCTAACATGCGCCAAGAGTTGCTAACTTGCACCGGAGGACACGTGTCAGGATTTGAAAAGTTTGACTTGCTAACGTGTGTTTGCCACATGTCAACATCACAACCGATCTGTTAACGTGCGCCGTGACAAGTGTCATCATCCTATGGTGCCGACAATCACCAACGCCACGTGTCGCCACGTGTCACTCCATGTGTCAGCCATGTCATCGTCCACATCAGCAGTAGACCAAGTCAACCCGCCACGTCAGCGCCACATCATCATCAGCCAATCACAGCGTGCCATGTGTCAGCGTCCTACAGTGCCAACAATCACTTTCGCCACGTGTTGCCATGTCATCGCCACGTCAGCACAATTATTGAGTCAATTATCCACATCGCCACATCATCGGATAAAAATCTGAAGCAGCCAACCAGAGCGCGACATGTGGCGCGTCGCGACGCGCACACCTTACCGAGGCCTATAAATTCAGCTCGAGGTTTCAGTTTCAGATGTACCTTCCTCTCTGAATTCTCTGATGTAAATAGGGAGTTTTATATCTAGTTTACTTTAAATTTCAGTTTTGTAATTAATTTTAATTACGTTATGTAATAATAATTTACTTTCTTTACTTTTTCAGTTTTTACTATTCAACATGAGGATATAACTTCCCACTGCTAGGGTGAAAGGTAAAACCTTTATTACTGCTATTTAGATTAATCTCCCTAATTATAATATATTCACTATTTAAAATTTGACTTAATGCGGATACCGCTATATTGACAGGTTGGTAATTGATATTAAATTGATTTTAATTTGACTAAGCAAGGATACCGCCTGGTTGGTCGGTTGGTAATTTACCGCCTATATGGCTGGTTTATGGACAAATATTGTTACCGCCTTAATGGCTGGTTGGACTTAATTTGACTAAATCAGGTTACCGCCTATATGGTTGGTTGGTAATGTTATTTCAAGTTAATATATTATATTAAGGGAGATATCTAAAATAGTAGTAGTAAAAGTAGATCATTTAACCCATAGCATTTTATTTTTGTAATTTTACTTTTCAGTATTTACTTTACCGCATTTACTTTTCAACATTTTATTTTATGTCTTTTACTTTTAAGTTTTTACTAGCCCTAGTTATGTATCGTAACTAAGTTAGTTATCTAGGGTTGTGATGAATTCTAATATCACCGGTTTATAAGGGGTTATTTTATAGTTTGGGTAATTTAAAGGTTTACTTATTAAGTCTTAAGCTTAATGCGTCTTGTTAATTGGCCACTAATAAGATTGATCTGGTAAATCTAAAATAATTTTTACAAAGGAATTTTAGGTTTCAGCCTTAGACTTAATAGCCCACGATCTTCCTTGAGGATATATAACCATTTAATAGATTTCCTTAAAGGATAGACATATACCTATCGGGCAGTGATAGCCATAATTGGAACTTAAACTTAATGAATCCAGGTAATTTGGTTGACATAGACATATGGTTCAATTGGGTTAAACTGGGTATTTGCGTCTGACCATCGACAGAGGCTTTCGCATAATTTCGTGTTTCAGGTTAGTAAACCGATATATTACAAAAAAATGAAATAACCACTTCATCTTTAAAATGATATTAGAAGAAATCACAACCCTTGATAGTTTTATAAATTTGAATTTTCCTTAACCTACTTTTGCGAAATTTTATTTACTTATTTTTAAATTTAAAATCATCACAATTCTCAATCAATCAATCAACCTATTAGATACTAGTAATCATTTGACCTCATAAAATTAATAGATTAGGTATTAAGTCCTCGTGGGATCGATACTTTTTATACTACTTGAACGATACGTGCGCTTGCGTTATACGCGTATGATTACGCCGGTCAGGTTTTTAGCACCGTTGCCGGGGACTTATTTATCTTTCACTATTAGTTTTGAGGTTAGATACCTTTACTTGTATCTAATTTCTTTTTACTTATTGTTTTTGTTTTCTTGTGTTTCAAGTTCTCAGAAACTACAAGAGACGAACCAGAAGCTTTGAACTCCGACCGTTTGACCTGGAAATTGAAAGAACCATCAGACAGTTGAGAATGGAAATACGTGAAGGCCAAGAAGCTTTAGTCAACATGGAACCTGAACCTTTGGAAGTTGCACCACCAATACCCATTCGAGACAGAACTATTCCAGTGGTAGACGGCTTCATTTCCTGTATTGTACTTCCTCATTTACCAGCAAATGCGTGTGACATCAAAACATACATTCAGATGATTCAGCAGTTAGTGTAGTTTGGGGGAAAAGTAACTGAAGATCCTAATACCCACATCAGCAACTTTCTGGAAGTCTGCGGCACTTTCAATTACAACCGAGAAGCTGAATAAGCAATAAGACTGCAGGTTTTTCCATACTCCTTGAAAGACAGAGCTAAAGCTTGGCTACATTCACTACCAGCAGGTTCCATCACAACTTGGAACACTTTAGCCACCAAATTTCTAGCAAAGTACTTTCCACCAGCCAGAACTGGAAAGCTGAGGAATGACATCACATCCTTTGTATAACAAGACTCGGAAACTCTCTACGAAGCTTGGGAAAGGTACAAAGATTTGCTCCGGAAGTGTCCTCACCATGAGATTCCAAAATGGCTTCAAGTCCAAACTTTCTATAATGGACTTTCTGGACTCATGAGAACCACAATCGATGCTGCTGCTGGATGAGCTTTAATGGCTAATGGAGAAGATCAAGCCTGTGACCTAATCGAAGAAATGGCCAACAACAATTCCTTTTGGCCAACAGAAAGGAGCATGATCCAAAAAATTGCAGGAATTTATGAAGTTGGAGCTAATACAGCAGTCAATGCCAAACTGGATCAGATATGCAAATTCATGGAAACTCTTACCACTGGATCCACAAGTTCACCATATGGAGGAGCACCAGAACTAAACCAACTTGAAGAGACGGTGAATTATGTCAAAAATTTCAACAAACAGGGGAACAATCCATATTCCAACACCTACAACTCAGGGTGGATAAATCATCCCAATTTTTCATGGGGCAACAATTCAGGGCAAAAGAACAATCCACCGCCTGGATTCCAACAGCAGAACTATCCACCACCAGGATTTCAACAACAGAACAAAGGCTAGGAACATGAAAAAGAACCAGAAATGAAAGAATGGATTGCAGAGATTTTCAAAAGCAACAAGCAACATATGATGCTATATTTCAAAGTCAATCTGCTTCCATCAAAGCACTGGAGAATCAAATTGGACAACTGGCCAATGATCAGAGTTACAAACCGCCAAGAAATCTTCCCCGCAATACAGAACCAAATCCAAGGAACCGGGGGAATGAGCAATATCAAGCCATTACTTTGAAAAGCGGTACTGAAATCAACAAAGATGTTGGAATCAAGGCAACAATTGAAGAACTTCCAAAAGATGCAGTTCCACAGATGGAGGAAAAAGAAGCAAAGGAAAAAGAAAAAAGATCATATCATTCCACCTCCACCTTTTCCTCAGCATCTTCAGAAAAACAAACTGAACAAGCAATTTGCTCGATTCCTGGAGGTGTTCAAAAAGCTGCACATCAACATTCCATTTGCAGAAGCTTTGGAAGAAATGCCCAGCTATGTAAAATTCATGAAAGACATTCTTTCACGAAAACGGAGATTGGGAGATTACGAGACAGTAGCATTGACGGAAGAATGCAGTGCCATCATTCAAAGGAAACTTCCCCCAAAGTGAAAGATCCTGGCAGTTTCACAGTCTCATGCACCATTAGAGAACATTATATCGGTAAGGCTTTATGTGATTTAGGTGCAAGTGTTAATTTAATGCCTTTTTCTATTTACAGGAAACTGCAAATTGGAGAAGCAATGCCTACCTCAGTCTCACTACAACTTGCTGATCGAACGCTCGTATTTCCGAGAGGAGTCATTGAAGATGTCCTGGTCAAAGTTGACAAACTCATTCTCCCAGCAAATTTTATTATCCTAGACATGGAAGAAGACAAAGATGTGCCTATCATCATTGGGAGACCATTTTTGGCAACAGGTCGAACTGTGATTGATGTACAAAAAGGAGAACTAACCATGAAAGTTCAGGACCAAGAAGTTACCTTCAATGTTTTCAAAGCCATGAAATTCCCAAGTGTAACAAATGAGGAAGAATGTTTCAGAATTGATGTTGTTAATAGCCTCATCCAGGATATTGATACAACTCCCACGGACAAACTTGAAGCTTGCATCACCAACATGACTAACAACGAGCTAGATACTGAAATCCTGGAATATATCAACTACATTGACAAACCATTCCGATTCAAATCAACACCACCATTTGAAAGTCTGGAAATGCCAAAGAAAGATCAAATCAAGCCTTCGATTGAAGAACCACCACAGCAAGAGCTGAAGTTACTTCCGAGCCATCTCAGGTATGCATTTCTTGGAAACTCTTCTGAATTACCTGCTATTATTTCTTCTTAGCTAACATCGGAGCAGGAAAAAAAGTTGTTAAGAGTATTATGAGAACACAAGAGAGCCATTGGCTGGACTATAGCAGACATTCGAGGCATTAGTCCATCATTTTGCATGCACAAGATTCTGATGAACGATGAGTACAAACCCACAGTGGAGCATCAACGGAGACTCAATCCAATCATGAAGGAGGTCGTGAAGAAAGAAATCATCAAATGGTTGGATGCTGGCATCATATACCTCATCTCAGACAGCACTTGGGTGAGTCATATGCAGTGTGTACCGAAGAAAGGAAGAATTACTGTTGTCACCAATGAAAAGAACGAGCTGATTCCAACAAGAACAGTGACTGTATGGAGAGTATGCATGGACTACCGGAAGTTGAACAAAACCACAATGAATAACCATTTTCCGCTACCATTCATTGACCAAATGTTAGAAAGACTGGCAGGACATGAGTTTTATTACTTTATGGACGGATATTCAGGGTACAATCAGATTGCTATCGCCCCGGAAGACCAGGAGAAAACCACATTTACATGTCCATATGGTACTTTTACTTTCCGTAGGATGCCATTTGGATTATGTAATGCACTCGCCATATTTCAACATTGCATGATGGCCATCTTCTCATACATGCTGGTGTAGAGTTTGGAGGTTTTCATGGATGACTTCTCTGTATTTGGAGACTCTTTTGACCATTGCTTGAAAAATTTGGGACATGTGTTACAAAGATGTGAAGATACCAACCTGATACTCAACTGAGAGAAATGCCACTTCATGGTATATGAAGGCATTGTTCTTGGACATCGGATATCACAAAAGGGAATCGAGGTAGAAAAAGCAAAGATCGAAACAATTGAGAAATTACCTCCACCAACATCAGTCAAAGGGATTCAGAGCTTTCTTGGACATGCTGGCTTTTACAGGAGATTTATCAAAGACTTTTCCAAGATTGCTAAACCTCTATGCAATATTCTGGAGAAGGATGTGCCTTTCAACTTCACCAAAGAATGCCATGAAGCTTTTGAAATCTTAAAACAGAAGCTGGTCTCTGCTCCCATCATTGTAGCACCAGACTGGACCCTTCCATTTGAGGTGATATGTGATGCTAGTGATTTTACTGTAGGTGCAGTTTTGGGACAACGCAAAGTAAAGATTTTCCACACAATTTACTACTCTAGCAGAACTTTGAATGAAGCTCAACTCAACTACACAACCGACAAAAAGAGTTGCTCGCAGTTGTGTACGCTTTTGAAAAATTCCGCTCATATCTGCTGGGTCCCAAAGTGGTGGTCTACACAGATCGTTCAGCAATCAAATACTTGATCACGTAGAAAGATGACAAACCCAGATTGATCCGTTGGATACATGTCAGCATCCTATGGTGCCGAAAATCACTTTCGCCACATCATCGCCACGTCAATATAATTATTGAGTCAATTATCCACATCGCCACGTCATCGGATAAGAATCTGAAGCAGCCAAACAGAGCGCGACACGTGGCGCGTCGCGACACGAAGCGCGAGTTGCGACGCGTACACCTTACCGAGGCCTATAAATTCAGCTCGAGGTTTCAGTTTCAGATGTACCTTCCTCTCTGAATTCTCTGATGTAAATATGGAGTTTTATATCTAGTTTACTTTAAATTTCAATTTTGTAATTAATTTTAATTACGTTATGTAATAATAATTTACTTTCTTTACTTTTTCAGTTTTTACTATTCAACATGAGGAGGTAACTTCCACTGCTAGGGTGAAAGGTAAAACTTTTATTACTGCTATTTAGATTAACCTCCCTAATTATAATATATTAACTATTTAAAATTTGACTTAATGCGGATACCGCTATATTGGCAGGTTGGTAATTGATATTAAATTGATTTTAATTTGACTAAGCAAGGATACCGTCTGGTTGGTCGGTTGGTAATTTACCGCCTATATGGCTGGTTTATGGACAAATATTGTTACCGCTTTAATGGCTGGTTGGACTTAATTTGACTAAATCAGGTTACCGCATATATGGCTGGTTGGTAATGTTATCACAAGTTAATATATTATATTAAGGGAGATATCCAAAATAGTAGTAGTAAAAGTAGATCTTTTAACCCCTAGCATTTTATTTTTGTAATTTTACTTTTCAGTATTTACTTTACCACATTTACATTTCAACATTTTATTTTATGTCTTTTACTTTTAAGTTTTTACTAACCCTAGTTATGTGTCGTAACTAAGTTAGTTATCTAGGGTTGTGATGAATTCTAATATCACCGGTTTATAAGGGGCTATTTTATAGTTTGGGTAATTTAAAGGTTTACTTCTTAAGTCTTAAGCTTAATGCATCTTGTTAATTGGCCACTAATAAGATTGATCTGGTAAATCTAAAATAAACTTTACAAAGGAATTTTAGGTTTTAGCCTTAGACTTAATAGCCCACGATCTTCCTTGAGGATAGATAACCCTTTAATAGATTTCCTTACAGGATTGACATATACCTGTCGGGCAGGGGTAGCCATAATTGGAACTTAAACTTAATGAATCCATGTAATTTGGTTGACATAGGCATATGTTTCAATTGGGTTAAACTGGGTATTTGCGTTTGACCATCGATAGAGGCTTTCGCATAATTTCGTGTTCCAGGTTAGTAAACCGATATACTACACAAACATGAAATAACCACTCCATCTTTAAAATGATATTGGAAGAAATCACAACCCTGGATAGTTTTATAAATTTGAATTTTCCTCAACCTACTTTTGCGTAATTTTATTTACTTATTTTTAAATTTAAAATCATCACCATTCCCAATCAATCAATCAACCTATTAGATATTAGTAATTATTTGACCTCATAAAAATTAATAGATTATGTATTAAGTCCTCGTAGGATCGATACTTTTTATACTACTTGAACGATACGTGCGCTTGTGTTATGCGCGTGTGATTACGCCGGTCAAGACTTAAAAGTGGCATTGTCATCTGGGATGCATAAACAAGACTCGTATATCCACACTTTTGAAGAGTGGATACTAGGACATATTTGATTCTAATTCAAATGATGTCTACGAATCTAGTTTATTAGGCAAAGTGCCTAAAACACCTTTTACTTGGTAAAAGTACAAGTGCCACCGATCTGTTAGCCCTCGTTCATAGTGACGTAAGTGGGCCCATGTCTAGCTAGGCTAGAGGTGGATATGAATACATCGTAACCTTTACGGATGTGGCATCGCGTTACGATTATGTGTATCTTATGAAACACAAGTCAGAAACTTTTGAGTAATTCAAAGATTTTCGACACGAAGTATAGAAAAACAGACGGGCAAAAGTATTAAGACATTACGGTTGGACCGTAGTAGAAAATACTTAAACATATGAGTTTTAAGATTACTTGAAAGAGTATGGTATTCTTTCACAGTGGACTTCTCCCAGGACACCTTAATTTGACGGTGTGTCCGAACAGAGAAACCAAACTTTGTTGGACATGGTAAGGTTAATGATGAGTCGCTCTGAGCTACCAATTTCCTTCTGAGGATACACACTAAACAGTGCAATACTTATTTTGAATAAGGTTCCATGAAAATCTATTAGACAGACTCTATATTAGATATGAACATGAAAGAAACTGAGTTTCTCATTCCTGAAGATTTGGGAATGTTGGGCATACACTAAATGTTTGGATGGTACCAAACTAGAACCCAAATCGGATAAGTGCCTATTTGTAGGTTGTCCTGGGGAAACCAAAGTATAGTACTTATACAACTCATAAGAGAACAATGTAATTGTTGCTCTCCATGCGGTTTTCCTAAGAGGAATTCCTATATGCAGTGGTTAGTGGGAGGAAAGTAAAACTCGATGAAAATCAGAGTAATACTGTTCCAGGCACCGAGTCCTCACAGAACACCAACAGTTCATCAAGGATGAAACTGTACCAATAATCTTCGAATACATAAGAATCGCGTAGGTCGAAGAGTGTCAGAAAACAACCTGGGAGTTATGGGTTTCTGATCTCACCTCATGTAGATGTCAATCTTATTGAGGAAGACGAACCGACTACGTATGAGGAAGTGATACAAGGTATCGACTCCTTTTATGGCAAAGTGCTATGAAGTCCGAAATGGATTCCATGTATACCAACCAAGTTTGGACACTAGTTGTTGTACCAGAAGGCATTGTGCCTATTGGTACTAAATAGGTCTTTACATGGATGACAACATATAAATGTACACAGCCAGGCTTGTACAGAAAGGTATCGTCAACGACATAGTGTCGATTACGACGAAACGTTTTCACCTATTGCCATGATTAAATCCATTTGGATAATGCTTGCTAATGCTGCATATTTATGAAATATGACAGCTGGACGCCAAATCCGCTTTCCTTAACGGAAATATTTTGGAGGATATAAAGAACATCCTGAGGGTTTTGTCGGGCCAAAACTTGCAAACAAGGTTTGCAAGTTAAAATCGATCCATTTATGGATTGAAGCGAGCATTGCGTTCTTGGAACCAGTGTTTTGATGTAATCGTAATGGTATATGATTTAATTTAAAATGAAGATGATTCTTGTGTATATAAGAAGGTTAGTGGGAGAGCACTGACAATGATTGTCCTATACATTGATGATTTATTACTTCTTAGCAATAACATTCCCATAAATAATCGGTGAAAGCTTTGCTTTCATTAAAATTCTCCATGGAATACCTGAGAGAAGCAGACTTTATTCTAGGAATAAAGATCTACTAGGATAGATCTAGAAAGTTGTTGACACTCTATCAGTGTTCGTACGTTTTGATATGTACGTGACCTGATGTCTCATATGCTTTGAGCATATGTAGAAGCAATCAGGCCAATCCAGGTGATGGTCACTGGATTGAAGGTAAGGAACATCATTGAGTATCTTGGATGAACCAAGGATGCTTTCTGAGAATATGGGGAAAGGAGAACTTGAGGTGACTGGGTTCACCATTACAAGTTTCCAAACCGATAAAAACGACTGTAAGTCGCAATAAGGGTATATATATAGTTTGAATAATGGAAAAATGAGCTGGTAATCTTCCAAGCAAGATACTGTTGCCAAATAAACAACAAGAGCAGAACATTACTGTAGCTGAGGTAGCAAAAGAAGCATTTTGGATCTATAAAATTCTTAATTATATTAGGAGTGGTTCTGTTAGCAGCTGGGATGGGCTACATCACAGGCTAAAGAACGACGGTCTCTTCAATGATCCAAATATGTACTTCCACTATTTCATCTAATTCCTAAGATCATACATCGTGGCGATGTGATGATCGAATAAATCGCATCAGATGATAATCTTGCAAATCCGCTGACGAAAGCTGTTTCTCAGCAGAAGTTTGAGCGACCCGTGCATAGTTCAGGTGTTGGACACTTGAGTGATTGACTATAGGCCAAGTGGGAGATTGTTGGACATATATGACCCATAGCATCATTATTTGTACAGAATATGGAGTTGTTGTACAAATTAACTATGTGACAAAGGAAATTGCTCTTTTATCATTTGTAATTGGATTACCTGGATATATAAATGATAAAAACCCTTATGATTAGTTCCGGATTAATAAGATATAAGACAATGTTAATCCAAAAGGTTTAATCATTAAATATCCTTAGTCATAGTATTATCGAGACTAGACATCGATAATGCGGAATAGACTATTATTATACTTGTGCGTGTTATGGAAGCGTAACGACATAGTTCTCATATATTTGGGTATTGGATACTCATGCAAGTGTAATAGGGGATTCTGTTTACCGATGGTACGGAAATAGCTTCGCTCTGGATAGACCCATCAGAATCCTATTGGTAGTATGACTATGTGTCTATGGGAATCTGAATCAGTGTAGGTGTATTTGGTATTAACCTGAGACTTGCATCGCTAAAACTTGTGACAATCAACATACTTTGGTTTTGGTTGTCCGGGGCTTTAACAGGTTCTGTGTACGCCTCTTCTGGGTATATTGAGAATCATAGTGTATTTGGTGGGATGTCAAGATGGAAGTATCACTTTAGTCATATGGAGATGATGATCACGAAGGGATACAGAACTGGTACTCTAAGTGCTATAGCCATCGGGGAAGTATGACTAGGTCATGACTTTTCGATCATAAAGAGACTAGTTGCTAGTGATCTGATATATGCTTCGTACGGGGCATACACTACTCCAGCCCCAGGCCTAGCATGTGACGTCCGATATTGGATCGTAATGCGCAATACTACGTATACTACGCCTGACAAAGATCATGTATTTCGTTGAAGAATATTTCTGGAGAATTGGGTAGGCACGGTGCATTGCTAGAAGCCAATCATTTGTAAATCGGTAAGAACGTGGTACCGGGTACGCATGTATTCGGATAGTCTGATAACCGTATTTGCTGCCAACATATCTAGGGATCTCTTGGGTTGCATCCCAAAGATTCACCGATGATATTTGACTCGAACAATATTAATTTGGGATTAATTAAGAGAGAGAAAAATTAATCTGGGATTAATTAGGACAAGAATTAATCTGGGATTAATTATCAGAGAAAGAATTAATATGGGATTAATTGGGTCGAGAATTTATCTAGGATTAAATTCGTCGAAAGGAGAGAACGCGATTAATTTGGAATTAATCGGTAAAGTAAATTTAATGGTGAAATTTAATTTTACTATTTAATTTATTTAATTGGGCTAAAATAATATATTAGATATATTAATTGAAATTAGATTTCAATGCGGAATTAAAATTAGATTTTAATTCGTGCGAACGAATTGATTTGGAATTAATTCGTAAGCGGCTTTCGTATTAATTTTGCTAGGCATTATTATTTAATTAAATTGGATTTAATTAAGTCGCGACGGAAAATTCGTTTAATCGGATTAAACGAACCGAAGCCCAAAAGTGTATTGAGCAAGCCCACTTGAATTTTGAATTTAAAGTGAGGTTCACTTCACTTACATCATTAGTCACTTTTGGTGATAGAAGTGGATGATGGGTTTTGGTGGAAACTTGTAAAACACTCTTTGCCTTTTGAAAAAAAAAAATGCATTAATGAATTTTTTGGATGTTATTCATTCTCTCTTCCTCATTGGCCGAAAGGCCACTGACTTCTCAATAATAATAATTGCCGAATGAAAGAAGCAAAAATGGCTGTGTGGCCATTAAAAATTCAAAAGAAAAAGCAATCTGTTTTTATTCTTTTATTTTGGTAAAAAGGAAATTGCCTCTCTTTTGAAGAGTTAAAAGGTCTCTGTCCTGCGCATTTTGAAAGATTGAAAAAGCAATTGGCAGAATTAAAAGCTAAATGCCGAAATGAAAAGCAATTGTTGCTTGCTTCCTTTTGATTAATTGGCCATCTGTCTTTAGAAGATTATAATTGGCTTCTGTTTTTGAGCTTAGCCGATTTCTTCCCTCTCTCTTGGGCACAAAATTTGTTCCATTTTGTTCTTACTAGCACATATGGGAGTCAAATGAAGGTGATAGAGATACTCACCCATGAGCTTGGAAGCTTCAACATCCATGAAAAGTTTTGAACCCAACCGATCAATGTAAGTCCTCCGCAACTTATTTTTTATTTTTATTCACACACGAATCACGCTTAGAGATCCCGTGGCATGTCTATGACACTTACAGTAATTGTTGCTCTCCATGCGGTTTTCCTAAGAGGAATTCCTATATGCAGTGGTAAGTGGGAGGAAAGTAAAACTCGATGAAAATCAGAGTAATACTGTTCCAGGCACCGAGTCCTCACGGAACCCCAACAGTTCATCAGGGATGAAACTGTACCAATAATCTTCAAATACACAAGAACCGCGTAGGTCGAAGAGAGTCAGAAAATAACCTGGGAGGTATGGGTTTCTGATCTCACCTCATGTAGATATCAATCTTATTGAGAAAGACGAACCGGCTACGTATAAGGAAGTGATACAAGGTATCGACTCCTTTTATGGCAAAGTGCCATGAATTCCGAAATGGATTCCATGTATACCAACTAAGTTTGGACACTGGTTGATGTACCAGAAGGCATTGTGCCTATTGGTACTAAATGAGTCTTCAAGGAAGACAAACATGGATGACAACATACAAATGTACACAGCTAGGCTTGTACAGAAAGGGTATCGTCGATGACATAGTGTCGACTACGATGAAATTTTTTCACCTGTTGCCATGATTAAATCCATTCGGATAATGCTTGCTATAACTGCATATTTCGTTTATGAAATATGACAGCTGGACGCCGAAACCACTTTCCTTAACGGAAACATTTTGGAGGATGTTTGTATGCAACATCCTGACGGTTTTGTCATGCCAAAACATGCAAACAAGGTTTGCGAGTTAAATCGATCCATTTATGGATTGAAGCAAGCATAACGTTCTTGGAACCAACATTTTGATGAGATCATAATGGTATATGATTTTATTCAA
Source organism: Zanthoxylum bungeanum (assembly GCA_019454045.1). Taxonomy (NCBI): domain Eukaryota; kingdom Viridiplantae; phylum Streptophyta; class Magnoliopsida; order Sapindales; family Rutaceae; genus Zanthoxylum; species Zanthoxylum bungeanum. Next base: position 37,200 of record SKCR01027508.1, on the reverse strand, counting down.
AACGAAGATGATTCTTGTGTATATAAGAAGGTTAGTGGGAGCACAGTGACAATGAATGTCCTATAAGTTGATGATGTATTGCTTCTTAGCAATAACATTCCTATGATATAATCGGTGAAAGCTTGGCTTTCATTAAAATTCTCCATGGAATACCTAGGAGAAGCAGAATTTATTCTAGGAATAAAGATTTACTGGGATAGATCTAGAAAGCTGCTGACACTCTCTCAGTGTTCGTACATTTTGAAATGTACGTGACCTGATGTCTCATATGCTTTGAGAATATGTAGACGCAATCAGGCCAATCCAAATGATGGTCACTGGATTGATGTAAAGAACATCTTTGAGTATCTTGGACGAACTAAGGATGCTTTCTGGGAATATGGGGAAATGAGAACTTGAAGTGACTTGGTTCACCGCTGTAAGTTTCCAAACCGATAAAAATGACTGTAAGTCACAATAAAGATACGTATATAATTTTAATAATAGAACAGTGAGCTGGAAATCGTCCAAGAAAGATACTGTTTCCGAATAAACAAGAAGAGCGGAACATTGCTGCAGCTGAGGCAGCAAAAGAAGCATTTTTAGATCTATAAAATTCCTAATTGGATTAGGAGTAGTTCTGTTAGCAGTTGAGCTAGGCTACAACACAGGCTAAGGAACCGCGGTCTCATCAATGATCCAAGTATGTACTTCAACTATTTCATCTGATTCGTAAGATCATACATCGTGGTGATGTGATGATTGAATAAATCGCGTCAGATGATAACCTTGCAGATCCGTTGACGAAAGATATTTCTCAGTTGAAGTTTGAGAGACCCGTGCATAGTTCAGGTGTTGTACACTTGAGTGATTGGCTATAGGCCAAGTGGGAGATTGTTGGACAATTATGACCCATAGCATCACTATTTTTACAGAACATGGTGTTGTTGTACAAATTAACTATGTGACAAAGGAAATTGCTCATTTATCATTTGTAATTGGATTACTCAGATGTATAAATGATAAAAGTCCTTATGATTAGTTCTGGATTAATAAGATATGAGACAATATTAATTCACAAAGGTTTAATCATTAAATATCCCTAATCGTAGTATTATCGAGACTGGCATCGATAATGCAGAATAGGCTAGTATTACACTTGTGCGTGTTATGGAAGCGTAACGACATAGTTCTCATATATTTGGGTATTGGATACTCATGCAAGTGTAATAGGTGGTTCTATTTACCGATGGTACGGAAACAACTTCGTTCTGGATAGACCCATCAGAATCTTATTGGTAGTATGACTATGTGTCTATGGGAATCCGAATCAGGGTAGGTGTATTTGGTCTTAACTTGAGACTTGCATCGCTAATACTTGCGACAATCAATATACTTTGGTTTTGGTCATCCAGGGCTTTAACAGGTTCTGTGTACACCTCTTCTAGGGTATACTGAGAATCGTAGTGTATTGGCTGTGATGTCAAGATGGAAGTATCACTTCAGTCATATGGAGATGATGATCACGCTGGGATACAGAACTGGTAATCTAAGTGCTATAGCCATCGGGGAAGTATAAATAGGTCATTACTTTCCGATCATAAGGAGACTAGTTGCTAGTGATCCGATAGATGCTTCGTATGGGGCAGACACAACTCCAGCCCCAGGCCTAGCATGTGACATCTGATACTGGATCGTAATACGCAATAGTACGTATACTACGCCTGACAAAGATCTTGTATTCCATAGAAGAATATTTCTGGAGAATTGGGTAGGCACGGTGTTTTGCTAGAAGCCAACCATGTCTTGTAAATCGGTAAGGACGTGGTACCGGGTATGCACGTATTCAGATAGTCCGATGATAGTATTTACTGCCAACATATCCAGGGATCTCTTGGGTCGCATCCCAAAGATTCACCGATGATATTTGACTCGAACAATATTAATCTGTGATTAATTAAGAGAGAGAAAATTTATCTGAGATTAATTACGGTAAGAATTAATCTGGGATTAATTATCAGAGAAAGAATTAATCTGGGATTAATTGGGTCGAGAATTTATCTCGGATTAAATTTGTCGAAAGGAGAGAACGCGATTAATTTGGAATTAATCGGTAAATTAAATTTAATGGTGAAATTAGATTTTACTATTTAATTTATTTAATTGGGCTAAAATAATATATTAGATATATTAATTGAAATTAGATTTCAATGCGGAATTAAAATTGGATTTCAATTCGTGCGAACGAATTGATTTGGAATTAATTCGTAAACGGCTTTCGTATTAATTTTGCTAGGCATTATTATTTAATTAAATCAGATTTAATTAAGTCGCGACGGAAAATTCGTTTAATCGGATTAAATGAATCGGAGCCCAAAGTGTGTTGTGTAAGCCAACTAGATTTGGAATTAAATAGGTGGGACCCATGACTTACATCAATTGTCAACAATTGATATAAGTGGTTGGCAATAAAGTAAATTGGATTTGATACTCGTCATACCTACCAAGTCTAAATACATAACACAATTTAATGAATTTTTTGGAAGATATTCAATCTCTCTCTCTCTCTCCTTGGCCGAATTACCACTGCCTTCTTTTGGCCAAAATGGCCACTGGTTTTTGGCGCACAAATTGGCCTCTGTCTTTCTTTTTCAAATAGACCGAATTGGCCTCTGATTGGTTAAGAAAGAAAAAGCAATTTTGTTTTCCTTTGAATTAAAGAAGCAATTGGCCTCTAACTCTTAGAAGAGTGGCCGAAATAAAAGGCCATTGGCTTTTTCCTTTTGAAGACAGGCCGAATGGCCTTGGATCACCAAAGGCCGATTGTTTCCCTCTCACTTGGGCGAATTTGCTTCTCATTGGGAGATAAAATTTGTTCCATTTTGTTCTTGCTAGCACATAAAGGAGTCAAGTGAAGGTGATAGGGATACTCACCCATGAGCTTGGAAGCTTCAACATCCATGAAAAGTTTTGAACTCAACCGATCAATGTAAGTCATCCGTAACTTATTTTTTATTTTATTCACACATGAATCACGCTTAGAGATCCCATGGAATGTCTAGGACACTATATAGGCATTGCATTTTTGCATATCAGCCCAATGATGAGCCTCGAATGGAGGCACTACTTTTTAGTTGCGGAAGTTGCGGAAAGCGGTCGTCGGAAGGGAATGGTCAAGAATTGACATTTTTTATTGGATTTGGTTCGCTTGTTCAAGCTTCGGGTTCACTCGTTCGGTCTCAATTTTAAATTTATCCTCGGCCAGGTTCACAAAGATACCCACACCTCACGCCCAAATTACCATACAAACAAACACCTATCCTCCATTCCAAACCCCACGTGAAAGCCACCCTACCCATAACTCAAGCCATGCCACTCACGCCCCTCACCCAATATCAAGAAATAAACAAAGCCCATACCCTCACTCATGCAACCACCCATACGAAGTATCTCACCCAAATACTAGAAAACAAACACACACCCATGCCGTACCCATAAAACAACACATGTCGTCCCTCTCTCTCTGACATCTCTCGGCAATCATCAAAGCAAACCATATGGGTCTGTTTCTTTCTCTCAGCAACGAACACAATAAGCCAAATCCCTAAAGACAGACATACACATCAAAAGATAAGGGCCACGTGAGCATACCTCACTCATGGCCACCCAAACCCACTCACGTCACCCATGCATGCGCCAGCCAGCCCATCACTGAATCTCCTCCATTATCTCCCTCATTCACGCACCATCATCTCGATGATCTCCCTCATTCACGCCCCATCATCTCCATGATCTCCATCATTCAGCCCTCCTTCATGAGGTCACTGCCATGAAATCATAATACATGCATTATTAACCAGCCCAAGAGAGGACACCCTATGCAGCCCTTCATGAGGGAGGAGCAGACACTTAGACACGACAACAACCCATCTGCCTCACTCAACCCATGTTATTGCCTCTGTCTCAGCCATACTCACAGCCCCTACACAGCCTCCATGCAGCTCATATGTAACAGCCCTTAACACATAAACCAACCATCGTCACTCCCAACCCTGGGCAGCCCTCATTCTCAAACAAACACAAGCAGCCCCCTCCATCTCCATAGACCCTCTATTCTCGGTAGCAGCAGCAAAATCAAACCCTTAACGCCTAAGCCTTCACTCACAATCGGGAACGAAAGAAACCATCATCATCTTCACGACAATAGGGAGGAGGGACGCACAAAAAGGAGAGGAGAGACACGTGCATGAAACCATAAATCTGCTCCACTCACTGCCACGGTCAAGCCTTCACGGTCCCTCTCCATTCATCACACACCTTAACACCATAAAGCTCCTTAGCCGAGCCCTCCCAAAAATAGCCCCCACAAACATGTTCTGCATTGCCAACTCTCGCCTAGCCCGTAGATCACATATCCCTTAGTACATCAGCCATTCAACCACGGCAAACAGCCCATGCAACCCTGGACGTGAACAAAGCTATTAAACCCTAACTCAGCCACGCCAAACTGCCCAGCCATTGCACTCCTTTCACGTAAACTGCCATCTGACCTAGCCATTTTCACGCCATACGTAGCTAGCCACCAAACAATGCCACCAACAGCTCACTGCCCCTAAACATAGCACCCAACTCAGCCCATTATCTTCACCATCATTCACGGAAAAAGGGGACTGACTCACTGCCATTTTTGAAGCCCCAAAATTGCCCCCATCAGTAGCCCCTCTCACGCACGTAACCCCCTCCATTTCAGCCCCTCACTGCCTCTCTCGGCTCTTTGCTAAACTGACCAGTGATCTGCGTATATAATACACGTCCTTATCAGCTCCTCGGCCTCTCATTCACAGCCCTCTCATTCTCAAATCAAACAACACGCACGTGAAAACCTCACTGCACCTCACCAAAGCAGCTCACGCCACTGCAGTCCCATGTGTAGCCCCTTTACCGAACCCTAACTGCACCCAAACAACACCTTCACTCACTGTCCTTAACCTTCACGTCCATGCACACGCGAATGATACCCCTAAAACAGTGTGTAAATCACCCAAAACCGAGTCCAAGAATTACACCCAAGACTAACCCTCAAAAGACCCAAAATAGCGTCCCCGAACAAAGAATTTGAGTTAAAAGCATAGAGAAAACAGCCAGGGAAAATAAAAAGAAAAAATACAAAAAAAATGACGAGCGGAAACAGCGAGTGAATCAGAGAAAACCGCGAGTGAAATAGTGAAAACAGCGGACCAGTGAAAACAGAGAAAATAGTGAACCTGTGAAAATAGTAGAAACAGTGGACCAGTGAAAACAGCAAAATGATATCCCTTCCGGCACCGTGGAACGCACTCCCGGAAAGCAACTTAAAAGGTAAGACCTGAGGGCACCCTTTTATTTATTATCCTTTATTTTTAGTTATTTTATTATTTTATTTCGCATGAGTATTGTGAATTGGTGCATGATGTGATTTCCGGGTGAACGGAACATGTGTTCTCTCTTGTGGTATATCGGATGGAAACCCGGATGTAAATTCCATAGCCGAATCCGAATGGACGGTATTGCGGTTTGCACTCGGGATACAATGCCACGTATCACTTGAGAGACACACGTATTTCGTTTCATCCAAACCTTATATTTGAGCATGATTAGGTTGCTAGTATGTTGTTTATTCCTTAAGCATGATTAGGTTGTTAGTACGTTATTTCCTTATGTATGTTATAGTTATTTACTTCGCAATATGAGTTTTATCTATGTTTGTTTAGGTTGTTGTTTAGTTTTCATGTTTGATAATGTAACATGTTCGTTGTGTGATATTGTATGTTTACCTTTATGAACGTGAATTAGATCTAGGTTAATCTCAGACATGTATGTTGTGTAGACTTGGTTAAATTATTGTACAAATCCGTTCATTACAAGTGGCATAAGTAAGGGACCATTCCGAACCCAACGGTTTGAGGTCTTCCCTCGCGAGGGGTGAATGCGGCCTTAAATCATTTTTCCCGGTTCACACCAGGTGGCGACTCCATTTTATTTCTCCGGTTTAGTCCCCCGCGGGCTACTCCGTACTCCCAACCGGGCCGCGAGCCCGGAACAGCGTCGTCCAGTTTCTGTTGTCTACAGTCTGGCGACTCCACTGGGGATAGAGAATCGGCCCCGAAATAATATCTTGTAATGTTTGTGATTTGTGCTTTAAATTAATCATGTCTACTGTGGGTTTAAGGGGTATAATCAAAGGCATTGTTAAGTTAGGTGATGGTTCGATGTCTTCCTTTATTCACTACCTTTTCATAAGGAAAAGCTGCGAAGGCACCGAGATAATCATTACTTGTAGCTTGTTGTGACAGACTAGTTTGGAGGACTCGTTGTTTATTCCTGACACCAAGCGATAAGAGCCTAAGTGGCTTGGGTACTTAAGTGAGCCTCGCTCCACCCTCCCTCTGGGGAATCTACAATGGGAAATCCATTCGACAGTTAGTCACACACCATAACTCGTTGGCACGTACTGAAAGGTATAAAAAAGGTACGCTCACTTGGTCGCTTGAACCCTTGAATGGGGAGTCCTAGTTGTGGGCAATCCTTCGTTAGCGAGAGTCTTTTTCTACACTCTCATAAATCCACGCATGAACCTTAGTTATATGACCAGTAGAAGTTGTTTTTGTATGTTTATGTTTTAGATCATTGTCATTTGGATTCGTTTGGACTTTTTTCCAAAAGATGTGAACTTGTTGGGCCATTTAAACTGGGACGAGTTCACTCCTTCGACAGTTAGCCCAAAAGCTTCTAAAATGATGATAGGCCGATTTGTGTGAAAATTTTAACGAGTTGATATATTCCTTGTATCGCATACATCTCATGTATCTCATGCATACATGCATCATGTTAACCCTTTTGTCTTGAAAGCCATCCTAGATACCCATTGGGTTAGAAAAGACCGACCAGTCATCAAGGGAATTGGTGGAAGACCTAATCCAATGGGATAGGAAACCCATTCATGCATGCATGTATACACGTGACGTATTCTACATTCCTTTTTTGTGTTTTGTGTTTGTTTTGTGTTTGCAGGTTCCAAACAAAAGAGAAGAACCAGCAGGAGAAAACTATAAGCAGACCCAGGGGCGATCAGAGACATGCGTAGGCACATGGCGCCAAGGAGCACGATGCGGATCATCTAACCCGCCAGAAACAGGGAGTACCTCTACACTCGCATACGTGCGCATCATATGCACACGTCTTCATTTGTTGTTTTGTCTTGTGTTTGCAGGTTTCGAAGACAGAAAAGAGAAAGCGGCAAAGACAAGCCAACTAGAAACAACAAAAGCACAGTATCAGATTCGGGTAGTAATCTGAGGGTTGAGGCCCATTTGAGTTTGAGTTTCGGGTATGGATCTCAGGGGGCGAAGCCCATGTTGTCAGCAGCAGAGAGGAAGTATTCCTTGGAGGGAGTGAGTGTGAAAGAAAAAAAAAATCTTTGGTAGTTAGACATATATCCGGTGATGACATCGTGTGCTGTCGGGAGAAGCCTTAGAAACGAGAAGTGCGAGACGCGCTCTTATCTGGTATTCTGAATGGATTGATCTCAGTTAGACTCATGAAGCACTTGATAAAGGTATCTCAACAGAAGAAGCCTGAGCGGTTGACGAGATGACTAGTTGAAGAGATGGTAGATCGGTGGATGACCGTTTGCCTAGATGTCCACCTTGATTTTCTTATGCTACGATATATGATATGGTCAGAAATAAAAGAAAAGTCTCTGCAAAAAAAAAAAAAAAAAGATCGCCTATAACCGATAAGCGTGAAGCTACCCATGGGCGAGTATTAGGACCACCATGAGGAGAAATGCTACCTTAAAGGGTAGGTGCGTCAGAAAAAAGAAAGAAAAAGAGAAAAAGAGAAAAGAAAAAGAAAAAGAAAAAGTTCCGAATGAAAAGGGAGAGACGATGCAGTAAAAGAAGACTATATCATGTTGAGTATGCCGAAGTAATCACAGAATATGATCAAGACATCCAGGTTGGTTAGACCCACTGGTCTGATTCTCCGATGCAAAATCATCAAGTTGGCCGACTTAAGGAATAAGCTGCGAAAGAACCTTAGCACACACACACTGGGAGTCTAGTTCAGATCACCCATTCAGAAGATTGGATTTGAGTATGTCGAGTACTTCGAAGGTTCTTTGGTTTTGACGCGAAACATCCATTGAGGACAAAAATATATTTAGCTATCAAGATTATCTCGGAGAGAAGCACTACAATGTGTTGAAAGAGAGTATCAGCATCATTAACAGACTTACCGTGTATGGAATTCTGGGGGCGAGGCCCACATTTGTTCAGTATCAGTTTCTGCCGTGTATGGCATTCTGGGGGGCGAGGCCCACATCACTATCAGTCTTTGCCGGGTACGGAATTCTGAGGGCGAGGCCCACATCACTATCAGTCTTCACCAGGTACATCATTCTGAGGGCAAGGCCCACATCACTATCAGTATTTGCGGGGTACGGTATTCTGAGGGCGAGGCACACATCACTATCAGTCTTTGCCGGGTACGGTACTCTGGGGCGAGGCCTACGTCATTATCAGTCTTTGACAGGTATGGCATTCTGGGGCGAGGCCCACATCGTCAGCAGCATCCTTGCCGAGTATGGCAATCTGGGGGCGAGGCCCACATCACTATCAGTCTTTGCTGGGTACGGCATTCTGAGGGCGAGGCCCACATCACTATCAGTCTTCGCCGGGTACGGCATTTTGAGGGCGAGGTACACATCACTATCAGTCTTTGCCGGGTACGGCACTCTGGGGCGAGGCCCACGTCATTATCAGTCTTTGCCGGGTATGGCACTCTGCGGGTTGAGGCCCACATCACTATCAGTCTTTACCGGGTATAGCACTCTGGGGGCGAGGCCCACATCACTACCAGTCTTCGTCAGGTACGGCAATCTGGGGGCGAGGCCCACACCATCAGTAGCATCCTTGCCGAGTATGGCAATCTGGGGGCGAGGCCCACATCATTATCAGTCTTTGTCGGGTATGGCACTCTGCGGGTTGAGGCCCACATCACTATCAGTCTTTACCAAGTATGGCACTCTGGGGGCAAGGCCCACTTCATTATCAGTCTTTGCCGGGTATGGCACTCTACGGGTTGAGGCCCACATCACTATCAGTCTTTACCGGGTATGGCACTCTGGGGGCGAGGCCCACATCATTATCAGTTTTTGCCAGGTATGGCACTCTGCGGGTTGAGGCCCACATCATTATCAGTATTTTCCAGGTATAGCACTCCGGGTATGGAGACACATTAGCTACATCATCAGTTTTCAGGGATGAGTCCCAGGGTCGAGGCCCACATCAGCTACAGTATCAGTTTCGGGGATAAGTCCCAGGGCCGAGGCCCACATAAGCTTCAACATCAGTTTTCAGAGATGAGTCACAGGGTCGAGGCCCACTTTAGTATCAGTTTGGGGCGAGGCCCACATCGGTATTAGTCTGGAGGTGAGACCCATATCAGTATCAGTTTGGGCGAGGCCCATATCAGTATCAGTTGGGGCGAGGCCCATATCAGTATCAGTTGGGGTGAGACCCATATGAGTATCAGTTTGGGCGAGGCCCATATCAGTATCAGTCTGGGGGCGAGACCCATATCAGTATCAGTCTGGGGGCGAGGTCCACATCAGCATCAATCTGGGGGCGAGGCCCACATTAGTATCAGTTCGGGGTGAGGCCCACATCAGTATTAGTCTGGTGGCGAGGCCCATATCAGTATCAGTTTGGGCGAAGCCCATATCAGTATAAGTTTGGGCCGAGGCCCACATCAGTATCATGCATCCATGCATACATATCACATACATACAATTTTTATTTTGTTCGCAGGATTGTAGCGGTAAAGACCATCTCATTAAGTAACGATTCAAAAATGAGCCATCTCTCATCAAGTAACAGATGTCGAAAATGGTGCTCCAAAATGGAGCACACACAACAGATGCCGAAAATGGCGCTCCAAAATGGAGCACACACAACAGATGCCGAAAATGGTGCTCCAAAATGGAGCACACACACAACAGATGCCGAAAATGGCGCTCCAAAATGGAGCACACACAACAGATGCCGAAAATGGCGCTCTAAAATGAAGCACACACACAACAGATGCCGGAAATGGCGCTCTAAAATGGAGCACACACAACAGATGCCGGAAATGGCGCTCCAAAATGGAGCACACACAACAGATACCGAAAATGGATGCCGAAAATGGCGCTCCAAAATGGAGCACACACAACAGATGCCGAAAATGGCGCTCCAAAATGGAGCACACACACAACAGATGCCGAAAATGGCGCTTCAAAATGGAGCACACATACAACAGATGCCGGAAATGGCACTCCAAAATGGAGCACACACAAAAAAGATGCCGGAAATGGCGCTCCAAAATGGAGCTCAGGCCGAAAATGGCACCACCAGACCAACTCAACTCAACACAGCAGGCAAACCATGTGGCAGCTGGCAAGCCAGGTATGTAAAAATGCATTGCATGAACTTTGATAAGACTGTCATTGTCACACACTGCACAGATCCCATCAAAGTGGGGGCGACTGTAGGCATTGGATTTTTTCATATTAGCCCAATGATGAGCCTCGAATGGAGGCACTGCTTTTTAGTTGCGGAAGTTGCGGAAAGCGGTCGTCGGAAGGGAAGGGTCAAGAATTGATATTTTTTATTGGATTTGGTTCGCTTGTTCAAGCTTCGGGTTCGCTCGTTCGGTCTCAATTTTAAATTTATCCTCGGCCCGATTCACAAAGATACCCACACCTCACACCCAAATTACCATACAAACAAACACATATCCTCCATTCCAAACCCCACGTGAAAGCCACCCTACCCATAACTCAAGCCATGCCACTCACGCCCCTCACCCAATATCAAGCAATAACAAAGCCCATACCCTCACTCATGCAACCACCCATACGAAGTATCTCACCCAAATACTAGAAAACAAACACACACCCATGCCGTACCCATAAAACAACCCATGTCGTCCCTCTCTCTCTGACATCTCTCGGCAATCATCAAAGCAAACCATAGGGGTCTGTTTCTTTCTCTCAGCAACGAACACAATAAGCCAAATCCCTAAAGACAGACATACACATCAAAAGATAAGGGCCACGTGAGCACACCCCACTCATGGCCACCCAAACCCACTCACGTCACCCATGCATGCGCCAGCCAGCCCATCACCGAATCTCCTCCATTATCTCCCTCATTCACGCCCCATCATCTCGATGATCTCCCTCATTCACGCCCCATCATCTCCATGATCTCCATCATTCAGCCCTCCTTCATGAGGTCACTGCCATGAAACCATAATACAGGCATTATTCACCAGCCTAAGAGAGGACACCCTACGCAGCCCTTCATGAGGGAGGAGCAGACACTTAGACACGACAACAACCCATCTGCCTCACTCAACCCATGTTATTGCCTCTGTCTCAGCCACACTCACAGCCCCTACACAGCCTCCATGCAACCTATATGTAACAGCCCTTAACACATAAACCAACCATCGTCACTCCCAACCCTAGGCAGCCCTCATTCTCAAACAAACACAAGCAGCCCCCTCCATCTCCATAGACCCTCTAATCTCGGTAGCAGCAGCACAATCAAACCCTTAACGCCCAAGCCTTCACGCTCAACTCAGCCCATGTACCCTCCATTCACGCATAGCTCACAACCGGGAACGAAAGAAACCATCATCATCTTCACGGCAATAGGGAGGAGGGACGCACAAAAAGGAGAGGAGAGACACGTGCATGAAACCATAAATCTGCTCCACTCACTGCCACGGTCAAGCCTTCACGGTCCCTCTCCATTCATCACACGCCTTAACACCCTAAAGCTCCTTAGCCGAGCCCTCCCAAAAATAGCCCCCACAAACATGTTCTGCATTGCCAACTCTCGCCTAGCCCATAGATCACATATCCCTTAGTACATCAGCCATTCAACCACGGCAAACAGCCCCTGCAACACTGGACGTGAACAAAGCTATTAAACCCTAACTCAGCCACGCCAAACAGCCCAGCCATTGCACTCCTTTCACGTAAACTGCCATCTGACCTAGCCACTAAACAATGCCACCAACAGCTCACTACCCCTAAACATAGCACCCAACTCAGCCCATTATCTTCACCATTATTCACGGCAAAAGGGGACTGAGTCACTGCCATTTTTGAAGCCCCAAAATTGCCCCCATCAGCAGCCCCTCTCACGCACGTAACCCCCTCCATTTTAGCCCCTCACTGCCTCTCTCAGCTCCTTACTAAACTGACCAGTGAGCTGCACATATAATACACATCCTTATCAGCTCCTCGGCCTCTCATTCACAGCCCTCTCATTCTCAAATCAAACAACACGCACGTGAAAACCTCACTGCACCTTACCAAAGCAGCTCACGCCACTGCAGTCCCATGTGCAGCCCCTTTACCGAACCCTAACTGCACCTAAACAACACCTTCACTCATTGTCCTTAACCTTCACACACATGCACACGCGAATGATAACCCTAAAACAATGTGAAAAAAACCCAAAACTGAGTCCAAGAATTACACCCAAGACTAACCCTCAAAAGACCCAAAGCATCGTCCCCGAACAGCGAAGAAAATAGAGAGAATTTGAGTTAAAAGCATAGAGAAAACAGCCAAGGAAAATAAAAAGAAAAAATACAAAAAAAATGACGAGCGGAAACAGCGAGTGAATCAGAGAAAACCGCGAGTGAAAATAGTAAAAACAGCGGACCAGTGAAAACAGAGAAAATAGTGAACCTGTGAAAATAGTAGAAACAACGGACCAGTGAAAACAGCAAAATGATATCCCTTCCGGCACCGTGGAACGCACTCCCAGAAAGCAACTTAAAAGGTAAGACCTGAGGGCACCCTTTTATTTATTATCCTTTATTTTTAGTTATTTTATTATTTTATTTCGCATGAGTATTGTGAATTGGTGCATGATTTGATTTCCGGGTGAACGGAACATGTGTTCTCTCTTGTGGTATATCGGATGGAAACCCGGACGTAAATTTCGTAGCCGAATCCGAATGGACGGTATTGCGGTTTGCACTCGGGATACAATGCCACATATCACGAGGGTGCTGTTAATTATAATGTTTGGCTTATGAATCTCCGTATTCTTTGCCAAGCGGAGCAATTTGAATATGTTCTAGATCATCCAATGCCCTCAAGGGTTTCGGATGATGCTTTAGATGAAGAACGTGAGACGTTCAACAGATGAAAGGATGATGATCGGAAAGTCCGGTCATACATCTTGGGATCTATAGTACCAGAACTACAGAGGAAGTACATGCCGATGCTTTCTTCCGGATCCATCTTGTTGCATTTAAAGGAACTATTCAGAGATCGACCTTAGGTAGAGATGTATAGGGTGGCTGTCGAGCTTTTTCATACTTTCCTCCCGGAGGGAAAACCTGTTAGCCCACATGTGATGAAGCTAATAGATTGTATCGAAGAGCTCGAAAGGATGGGTATTCCTATTGACAATCGCCTCGGGAATAGTGTGATTATCGCGTCTCTTCCTAAGTCTTTCAAGGACTTTATCGTTAACTTTAACATGCATAAGATGCTTCCCACCTATTCTAAGTTGCACAATATGTTGCTGACAGCTCAAGATGACATGAATAAGAATAGTTCTACATTCATGATCACTGGTGCTTCTTCTTCTGGACCTTCCCAGGCTTCTCAAAAGCCGGCTGGGAAGAAACAAAAAAAGAAGAAGAAAGTTAAAGGTAAAGGTCCAAAGGTTGCTTCCGCAGGGGTTTCTAAACCGAAGGTGAAGACAAATGTTGCAAAAGGAAAATGTTTCCACTGCGATATAATTGGACACTAGAAAGGCAACTATCCTTAATATTTAGCTTCTTTGAAGAAAGCTCATTCAGGTATTTGTTTTCCTATTATTGACATTACACTTACTTTTGATTCTAGTTCGACTTGGTTGTTAGACACTGCTTGTCCTTCTCATATCTGCAATTCGTTGCAGGATCTGAGGGTAACTAGAAGATTGAAGCCGGGAGAGATCCAGCTGCGAGTAGGGAATGGAGATTCTCTACAAGTTGAAGCAGTAGGAATTTTATTTTTGAAACTCTCTGATGAATGTAATATTAAACTTAATAACTGTTATTTTTTGCCGAATATGATACGACAAATCATCTCACTTCATGTACTTGACAGTGAAGGATTTCATATAAATATTAAAGATGGTCTTATGGATTTATATGATAATATGAATGTTTTGCTTGTTTCATGTCCCATGGTTGATGGTCATTACATTCTTACCAAAAATTGTGATGTCTTTAATATAGAGAAATCTAAAAGGAAAAGATCGGAAGAAATAACTAACACAGAACTTTGGCATATGAGATTAGGTCATATAGGCATAAAACGCCTAACCAAACTAGTTAAAGATGGTGTGATATCGGATCTAACCATAGAAACTTTACTAATTTGTGAATATTATATTCAAGTTAAAATGACCAAATCCTCATTTAGTGGTGTTGGACACCGTGCTAATGATTTATTGGAACTTGTGCATTCCGATGTATGTGGTCCTATAAATCATGCTGCCATAGGTGGGTTTCAATACTTTGTAACTTTTATCGATGATTTGTCACGATATGGTTATGTGTTCTATATAAACACAAATCGGAAGCTTTTGAAAAGTTCAAAGAATACCGATTTGAAGTAGATAAACAAACAGGAAAACTCTTGAAATTCCTTCGATCAGATCGGGGCAGTGAGTACATGAGCAGTGAGTTCGTGAGTTATTTAAAAGAGAATGAGATTTTCGCTCAATATGATCCTCCATGCACTCCTCAATACAATGGTGTTTCGGAGAGGAGGAATCGAACTTTATTAGATATGGTTCGATCAATGATGAGTTTCACTAATCTAGCAATATACTTGTGGGGCCATGCTCTAGACACTGCCACTCATCTTCTGAACAAAGTTCCATCGAAATCCGTTCCGACTACTCCGTATGAGTTATGGACTGGAAGGATACCGAGTCTTAAGTATGTTAAGATTTGGGGTTGTCCTGCCTATGTAAGAGTTGCACATCGAGATAAACTTGCACCTAGAGGGTACAAGTGTCAATTCATTGGATATCCTAAAAATTCCATGGGATATCAGTTCTATGATCCCGAGAACCGAAATGTGTTCGTTGCTCGAAATGCAACTTTCTTAGAAACACAATTTGTGTTAGAAAGTGCAGATCATAGAATGATTGATTTAGATGAAGTCAATCAAAGTAACATTGAATCAACGATAGAATCTGAAGTTCAGGAAGATGAAATACCTTTGACACAACCACCTCGTAGGTCAGAAAGGATATCGAGACCCCCTATCAGATACGGGATGTCATCTGATGATACCCTCGATGTTTTTTTAGTTGAAGAAAAAGATCCTTTAACCTACAGAGAGGCGATGTTAGACATCGATGCGAAAAAATGGCTGGAAGCTATGAAATCCGAGATTGCCTTAATGCATGATAATCAAGTCTGGGACTTCGTTCCGCTTCCCGAAGAAATTGTTCCTATCGGTTGTAAATGGATTTTCAAGAGGAAGCGAGGGCCCGATGGAAAGGTTGAAACCTTTAAGGCCCGACTAGTAGCAAAAGGATATACTCAGAAATCAGGTATTGATTATGAGGAAACCTTTTCTCCAGTTGCCATGCTTAAGTCAATCAGTATTTTATTAGCTATTGCCGCACATTATGATTATGAAATTTAGCAGATGGATGTGAAAATGGCTTTTCTGAATGGAAATCTTGAGGAAGATATCCATATGGAACAACCCGATGGATTCGCATTCTCCAAATATCCTAATCTGGTATGTAAGATTAAAAGGTCTATTTATGGACTTAAACAAGCTTCCCGTAGTTGGAATCTTCATTTTGACAATGTGATCAGATCATCTGGTTTCATTAAAAACGAAGAGGAATCTTGTGTCTATAAAAAGGTTAGTGAGAACATGGTAGTCTTCTTAGTGCTTTATGTTGATGATATACTTATTATCGGAAACGATATAGGTATGTTACAATCTGTCAAAGCCTATCTTAGTAAGAATTTCTCCATAAAGGATTTGGGAGAGGCCTCTTTTATACTAGGTATAAAGCTTTATAGAGATAGAGCAAGGAGGCTGATAGGACTCTCTCAGTCCAAGTACATTGATTTGATCTTAGAAAGGTACAACTTCGTTGACTGTAAGACAGTCAATGTGCCTTTCAAACATGGTATTCATCTGTCTAAGAAAATGTGTCCAAAGACAGATGATGAAAGGGCTAAAATGCTTAGCCAGCCTTATGCTTCCGCTGTTGGTAGCATAATGTATGTCATGTTATGTACTAGACCTGATATTAGCATGGCTATAAGTGTTACAAGCCGTTATCAGTCTGATCCGGGTCAGGACCATTGGATGGCTGTGAAACATATCCTAAAATACCCTAAGGGTACAAAGGATAAGTTTTTCATTTATGGAGAAAATGACTTACAATTGAGAGGTTACACGGATTCAGATTTTCAATCTGATCCAGATGATAGAAAGTCTACATCTTGGTTTGTGTTTTCTCTCAATGGCGGTGCCATTAGTTGGAAAAGCACCAAACAGGGTTCGACTGCTGATTCCACCACCGAGGCAGAATATATTGCTGCTTCAGAAGCTGCAAAAGAAGCTTTCTGGTTCAAAAAGTTTGTTGCGGAGCTTGGAATAGTCTCATCTATAGTAGATCTTATTCCGTTATTCTGTGACAACAATGGTGCGTTAGCTCAAGCCAAGGAACCTCGCGCTCATCAGAAATCTAAGCATTGGGAACGAAAGTATCACATAATTAGAGAAATTTTGGCTAGAGGTGATGTTGTAGTTTGTAAAGTAGGAACTGAAGAAAATGTAGCGGATCCACTGACTAAAGCCTTAACTCCCAAGGTGTTTAAGAAACATGTGGAGTCCATGGGTATTAGATACAATCATGAATGACACTAGATCAAGTGAGAGTGTTGGAAATGGTGATCGAGCACCATTCACTTTTTGTATGAATATTTGATATTTATGCAATATAATATTTATTTTATCATGGATATTTATTTAATTATATGGTAAAACTCTTATTTTTATTTATATATTGTAAATCTAAGAGTTAGATTACTCTAAGAGTTAGAGATTTCGAGTTACACTCGAAACCTTATATGAATTTAGTAAAGACCTGAGAGTTACAACATATGGTGATATAGTTGCAAGAGTTGCAAATGGTGTTGAGAAATATCACGCATTCTCTCGAATATAAATTATTCCTAGTCTAGATATATTGACATGGGTCGGTCATTATATTGGTAAGACTAGTGCATTGTCTATATATGTAATGGACATATGGTTTGTCTCAACAGACTATGAGCTTAGTGGAAGTTCGTATAGAAATGCGGATATTCATTAGTGGAATGAATATCGAACAAACTCATAAAAGATGACTAATAGATATCCCATAAAACTGTCAATAGTTATCTTTTCGAGTTGAGTAGTTATTGTGGTCCTTTGACTTGAGACACCACAGTGGTATTGTGAGTGATCCTCTGTGCCTGATACCATGCATGTCAGAGACCTTTTATGGTCTGACCTCTGGATGACTATTAGTTATAGACCGATGCTCACGAAGATCGGTGTATGTTAATATGAGGATTCGTCAGTCCACATGGTTGGATTTTGTTTCAAGAAATTTTCAGAGTATATTCCAGAAATCTTTTGGCCGAAAGTTCGTTGAAGAAATTGTTTCTTTAACATTATAAATAATATTGAAAAAGACTTTTGCATATATTATTTATTAATGGAATATAATTATGAAAATTTGTTTTATATTGAGTAAATAAGGTTTTGACAGTAAATCTATAACCTTACTCAATTGGAGACAGTAATGACAAGGGATTATACATTAACGTTTTTAACCTCGACTTGTATGGTTCGACGTGTCGTGTTGTTTTTAGTCATGATTTGTAGGTGGGCAGGCCTTCATGAATATATGTACGAATATATGAGATATATATGTGTATATATAAGTAACAACCGAACGTGAGCCTAGAGAGTTCCATTATATTAAGTTTACTCGTTGAGCACTAGGGCGACTTTTCGTCAAATGTTGACAAAGTATTTTTGGGTATTTATGCTTAAATTGTTTAATCCGATAATTCATTAGATGAATTGAATTAATTAATTTTATATCAAGAGTTGATATAATTTTATTGTATAATAAATGTAAATTTGATTTACATTAAATTAGTAATTATTTTGTGAATTAATTTAATTGTTAAATTAATATATAATATTAATTACTTAGGTTATACAAATAAAGCTTTTAATTAGTTAAAGTAATTAAGGTAAAGCAAAATTGAATTATTTGGTTAAAGTAACTAAATGATTCATAAAGGTAACTTAGTTATTAAAGTTGGTGAGATTATTTTTTAACCTTGGTTAAGTTGCTTTTTGAAATTTGTGGTATAGGGAAAAAATTCCCTTATACCATGGTTTGTTAATTAATGGCTTGGTTTGGTTTTTTTGGTTTTCTTTATATTTATTTTAATAAAACAAAAAACAAAACAACAATTGATCATTCTTTCTCTAAGACACTGCCGACCAAACAAGAAAAAAAGGGAATTGTTTCTCTGCTCACTGCTTGTCGAGCAAGAGAAAGAAAAAATTGATTTTTTGCTTTCCAAAATTCAAACCAAAACTCTCACTAAATACTACCCAACAAACATTCAAATCCATTGTATTAATCCCTAAGTGTTAAGGGTTAATTTATGCTCTTGAAATTTATTTTTTCCTAGGGTTCAAGAGTTGAATTTTGGGGAAACGTTGGTTGCCATTCTTGAGTGATCAAACCACATTTTGATCACCAAGACTTGTTCTTGAGAAAGCTCAATTTGGTGGAGTTTGAAGGAGTTCAAAGCTTGAAGATTTGGAAAAGCTTGGAGACAAAGATTCAACAAATTGGCAAGGGTTAAAAGCTTGTTGGTAAAATTTAATTTGTAAATTTTATTGTTCATTTTATTTGTTCAATTTCTTGATTAATTTTGTTGAGAAAAATTATTGTGGAAGTGTTGGATAAATTGGAAGCATGTATGTGAGGATTGGAAGCATTCAAGTGTTGGAAAATTAGTATATAGATGATATGTTAATTTTTGTATGCTTGGAATAATTTTTCAAGAGTTTGAAAATTATTTTGTATGCTTGAATTAATTTTTCAAGTGTTGAAAAATTAATTTTAGTATGTTTAGATTATTTTCAAGTGTTGGAAATAATTATGATGCTTAGATTAATTTGTCAAGAGTTGGTAGATTGATTAAAGTGTGTTTAAAATTCTAATTATGCTTATGGTAATTTTTTTTATGCATGGAAAATGTTTTTTAGTGCATTAAGAAAATTTTAAGTTGATAAAAATTTTTAAACCCACTATGACTGTCACTGCCGAAAATAATTAAAAAAAAACATTATTCACTCGGGATTTGATCTCGGGCGGGTTCCGCTGTATCCGGTATTGCCGTTCCTCACTCAACAACTTATATATATACTTATATATCTCATATACTTGTATATATATATATATATATATATATATACATGAAGGCATGCCCACCTACAAATCATGACTAAAACAACACGACACGTCGAACCATACAAGTCGAGGTTAAAACGCTAATGTATAATCCCTTCGTCATTACCGTCTCCAATTGAGTAATGTTATAGTTATACTGTCAAAACCTTATCTACTCAATTTATGAAACTCTTCGTCCTTATATTCCATTAATAAATAATATATGCAAAACTCTTTTCAATATTATTTATAATGTCAAATAAATAATTTCTTCGACGTACTTTTGGCCAAAAGATTTCCGGAATATACTCTGAAAAATTTCTGGAAACATAATCCAACCATATGGACTGAAAAATCCTCATCTTAACACACACCGACCTTCGTGAGCATCGGTCTATACCTAACAGACATCCAGAGGTCAGAACATGAAAGGTCTCTGACATGCATGGTATCAGACATAGATGATCACTCACAATACCACCGTGGTGTCTCAAGTCAAAGGACCACAATAACTACTCAACTCGAAAAGACAATTATTGACAGTTTTATGGAATATCTATTAGTCATCTTTTATGAGTTTGTTCAATACTCATTCAACTAATGAATATCTGCATTTCTATACGAACTTCCGCTAAGCTCACAGTTTGTTGAGACAAACCATATGTCCATTACATATATAGACAATGCATTCGTCTTACCAATATAATGACCGACCTATGCCAATATATCTAGACCAGGAAAAATTTATATTCGAGAGAATGCGTGATATTTCTCAACACCATTTATAACTCTTGTAACTATATCACCATATGTTGTAACTCTCGGGTCTTTACTAAATTCATATAAGGTTCCGAGTGTAACTCGAAATCTCTAATTCTTAGAGTAATCTAACTATTAGATTTATAATATGTAAATAAAAGTAAGAGTTTTACCATGTAAATAAATAAATAACCATGATAAAATAAATATTATATTGCATAAATATCAAATATTCATACAAAAAGTGAATGGTGCTCGATCACCATTTCCAACACTCCCACTTGATCTAGTGCCATTCATGATGGTATCTAATACCCATGTACTCCACGTGTTTCTCAAACATCTTGGGAGTTAAGGCTTTAGTCAGTGGATCCTCTACATTTTCTTCAGTTCTTACTTTACAAACTATAATGGCACCGCCGTTGAGAGAAAACATAAACCCATATGTATATTTTCTATCATATGGATCAGATTGAAAATCTGAATCCGTGTAACCTCTCAATTGTAAGTCATTTTCTCCATAAATGAGAAACTTATCCTTTGTACCCTTAGGGTATTTCAGGATAGGTTTCATAGCCATCCAATGGTCTTGACCCGGATCAAACTGATAATGGCTTGTAACATTTATAGCCATGCTGATATCAGGTCTAGTACATAACATGGCATACATTATGCTACCAACAGCGGAAACATAAGGATGGCTAAGCATTTTAGCCCTTTTATCATCTGTCTTAGGACATATTTTCTTAGACAGATGAATACCATGTTTGAAAGGCACATTGATTGTATCTGATAGGAGGTCTCGATATCCTTTCTGACCTACGATGTGGTTGTGTCAAAGGTATTTCATCTTCCTGAACTTCAGATTCTATCGTTGATTCAATGTTACTTTGATTGACTTCATCTAAATCAATCATTCTATGATCTGCACTTTCTAACACAAATTGTGTTTCTAAGAAAGTTGCATTTCGAGCAACGAACACATTTTGATTCTCAAGATCATAGAACTGATATCCCATGGAATTTTTAGGATATCCAATGAATCGACACTTGTACCCTCTTGGTGCAAGTTTATCCCGATGTGTAACTCTTACATAGGCAGGACAACCCCAAATCTAAACATACTTAAAAATCGGTTTCCTTCCAGTCCATAACTCATATGAAGTAGTCAGAATGACTTTCGATGGAACTTTGTTCAGAAGATGAGCAGTGTCTAGAGCTTTGCCCCATAAGTATATTGGTATATCAGTGAAACTCATCATTGATCGAACCATATCTAATAAAGTTCAATTCCTCATCTTCGAAATACCATTGTATTGAGGAGTGCATGGATGAGCATATTGAGCGAAAATCTCATTCTCTTTTAAATAACTCACGAACTCAATGTTCATGTACTCACTGCCCCGATCTGATCGAAGGCATTTCAAGAGTTTTCCAGTTTGTTTATCTATTTCAAATTGATATTCTTTGAACTTTTCAAAAGCTTCCGATTTGTGTTTCACATAGAACACATAACCATATAGTGACAAATCATCGATAAAAGTTACAAAGTATTGAAACCCACCCATGGCAGCATGATTTATAGGACCACATACATCGGAATGCACAAGTTCCAATAAATCATTAGCACGGTGTCCAACACCACTAAATGAGGATTTGGTCATTTTACCTTGAATACAATATTCACAAACTAGTAAAGGTTCTATGGTTAGATCCGATATCACACCATCCTTAACTAGTTTGGTTAGGCGTTTTATGCCTATATGACCTAATCTCATATGCCAAAGTTCTGTGTTAGTTATTTCTTCCGATCTTTTCCTTTTAGATTTCTCTATATTAAAGACATCGCGACTTTTTGTGTTGGGACATGAAACAAGCAAAACATTCATATTATCATATAAATTCAAAAGACCATCTTTAATATTTATATGAAATCCTTCTCTGTCAAGTACAGGAAGAGAGATGATTTGTCGTATCTTAGTCGGCACAAAATAACAGTTATTAAGTGTTATATTACATTCATCAGAGAGTTTCAAAAATAAAATTCCTGCTGCTTCAACATGTAGAGAATCTTCATTCCCTACTCGCAGCTGGATCTCTCTTGGCTTTAGTCTTCTAGTTACCCTCAGATCCTGTAACGAATTACATATATGAGAAGGACAAGCGGTGTCTAACACCCAAGTTGAACTAGAATCAAAAGCAAGTGTAATGTCAGAAATAGGAAAGCAAATACCTAAGGGAGCTTTCTTCAAAGAAGCTAAATATTTTGGACAATTGCGTTTCCAGTGTCCAAGTATGACGCATTGGAAACATTTTCCTTTTACAACATCTGTCTTCACCTTCGGTTTAGAAACCCCTGCGGAAGCAACCTTTGGACCTTTACCCTTAACTTTCTTCTTCTTTTTCTGTTTCTTCCCAGCCAGTTTTTGAGAAGCCTGAGAAGGTCCAGAAGAAGAAGCACCAGTGATCATGAATGCAGAACTATTCTTATTCATGTCATCTTGAGCTGTTAGCAACATATTATGCAACTCAGAATTGGTGGGAAGCATCTTATACATGTTAAAGTTAAGGATAAAGTCCTTGAAGGACTTAGGAAGAGACGCGAGAATCACACTATTCCTGAGGCGATTGTCAATAGGAATATCCATCCTTTCGAGCTCTTCGATACAATCTATTAGCTTCATCACATGTGGGCTAATAGGTTTTACCTCCGGGAGGAAAGTATGAAAAAGCTCGACAGCCACCCTATACATCTCTACTTGAGGTCGATCACTAAATAGTTCCTTCAAATGCAACAAGATGGATCCGGAATCAAGCATCGGCATGTACTTCCTATGTAGTTCTGGTACCATAGATCCCAAGATGTATGACCAGACTTTCCGATCATCATCCTTCCATCTGTTGAACGTCTCACGTTCTTCATCTAAAACCCTTGCGGGCATTGGACGATCTAGAACATATTCAAGTTGCTCCGCTTGGCAAAGAATAAGGAGATTCATAAGTCAAACATTATAATTAACAGCACCCTAGAGCTTATGCATATCAAGTATACGCGAAAGCGGGTTCGACACATACATTCTGTCTACACAAGGATAAAATAAAGCAAAAATTAATATTTAAATATCATGATAAAACACTAAATAGAATATGGATTTACTTTTTCTATAAAGTGCCATCGCATTGTTTTACATATTATTTATAATCTCTACAAATAAGAATACATAAATTTAACTCTTAAATCTCACAATGCAAAGTAGATCCCTCTTGACATTTACGCAAGTCTCACGCTTTAGCAATATTGACCATTGTAAATTCGAGAAGGTAGACAATTATTGTCAATTGCATCTCATGCAACTCTTACCTTCGGTCCTAAATCGAATCTCATCCTCACGCTTTAGCAATATTGGATAGTTCAATTTTTAGATCAACTTGTCTATCGCCGAAAATAAGATACTAATATTAACCTCATGCTTTAGCAATATTGGATAATACTTTCTCTTAAATTCGACTCATCTCATGCTTAACCGGAATAGTACAAAACATTATAACCAATCCCTCACGCTTTAGCAATATTGGGAATAATCACAATGGTTTCACTAACACCGTATAGACAAACCGGACCATGTCATATTTTGAACTAAAATAATGACACTTAATGATCTAGCGTAGAGATCTTTCCAAAGTCAAATGCATACAAATATATAAAATGTATGCATGTCCAAAAATACCTAAAACATGTAATTCACAATTAAATGTATGCATGGCCATTTTATAACATTGGGAAAAATTTTAAGGAACATGAACAATTAGAACCACGTATCGCTTTGATACCACTTGTTGAGTGAGGAACGACAATGCCGGACGCAGCGGAACCTGCCCGAGATCAAATCCCGAGCGAATAATTATTTTTTATTTTTATTTTTATTATTTTCGGCAGTAACAGTCACAGAGGTTTTAAAAACAAATTTATCAGCTTAAAATTTTCTTAATGCACTAAAAAACATTTTCCATGCATCAAAAAATTTACCATAAGCATAATTAAAAGTTTAAACACACTTTAATCAATCTACCAACTCTTGACAAATTAATCTAAGCATCATAATTATTTCCAACACTTGAAAATAATCTAAACATACTAAAATTAATTTTCCAACACTTGAAAAATTAATTCAAGCATACAAAATAATTTTCCAACTCTTGAAAAATTATTCCAAGCATACAAAAATTAACATATCATCTATATACTAATTTTCCAACACTTGAATGCTTCCAACTTATCCAACACTTCCACAACAATTTTTCTCAAAAAATTTATCAACAAATTGAACAAATAAATTGACAAATTAAATGTACCAACAAGCTTTGCCAATTGATTGAAGCTTTGCATCCAAGCTTCCAAATCCTCCAAGTTTTTTCAACCTTTGAACTCAAGTTTCTCCAAATCTTCCAAGCTTTTGAACTCCTTCAAAACTCCACCAAATTGAGCTTCTCAAGAACAAGTCTTGGTGATCAAAAGGTGGTTTGATCACTCAAGAATGGCAACCAAGATTTTCCCCAAAATCAACTCTTGAACCCTAGGAAAAATCAAGAACTTCATTCTCTTGTCTTGCTCGGCAGTAGCTAAGCAAATGGAAGGGGTTTATGTGGCTTTTTGGTTCGGCAGAAGCTGTGAAGGAATGAGCAATTGTTGCTTCATTTGTTTATTCCCTTTTTTTTTGCTCGGCCAGTGGCTTCTTTTCTTTTAAAATAAAAATGATTTTTGTTTTTGTTAAATTAAATTAAAGAAAACTAAACTCAAGTAAATTTAAACCATGGTATAAGAGAATCTTTTTCCTACACCACATGTTCAAATAAATAACTTAACCAGGGTTAAAATTAATCTCACCAACTTTAGTAACTAAGTTACCTTTATGAATCATTTAGTTACTTTAACCAAATAATTCAATTTGCTTTACCTTAGCTATTTTAACTAATTAAAAGCTTTATTTGTATAATCTAAGTAATTAATATTATATATTAATTTAACAATTAAATTAATTCACAAAATAATTACTAATTTAATGTAAATCAAATTTACATTTATTATACAATAAAATTATATCAACTCTTGATATAAAATTAATTAATTCAATTCATCTCATGAATTATTGGATTAAACAATTTAATCCTAAAAACCCAAAAAATACTTTGTCAACATTTGACGAGAGGTCGCCCTAGTGTTCAATGTGTAAACTCAATATAATGGAACTCTCTAGGCTCACGTTCGGTTGTTACTTATATATATATACTTATATATCTCATATACTTGTATATATATATACATGAAGGTCTGCCCACCTACAAATCATGACTAAAACAACACGACACGTCGAACCATACAAGTCGAGGTTAAAACACTAATATATAATCCATTCGTCATTGCCGTCTCTAATTGAGTAAGGTTATAGTTATACTGTCAAAATCTTATCTACTCAATATATGAAACTTTTCATCCTTATATTCCATTAATAAATAATATATGCAAAACTCTTTTCAATATTATTTATAATGTCAAATAAACAATTTCTTCGACGTACTTTTGGCCAAAAGATTTCCGAAATATACTCTGAAAAATTTCTGGAAACATAATCCAACCATATGAACTGACGAATCCTCATCTTAACACACACCGACCTTCGTGAGCATCGATCTATACCTAACAGACATCCAGCGGTCATACCATGAAAGGTATCTGACATGCATGATATCACGCATAGATGATCACTCACAAGACCACCGTGGTGTCTCAAGTCAAAGGACCACAATAACTACTCAACTCGAAAAGACAACTATTGACAATTTTATGGAATATCTATTAGTCATCTTTTATGAGTTTGTTCAATACTCATTCAACTAATGAATATCTGCATTTCTATACGAACTTCCGCTAAGCTCACAGTTTGTTGAGACAAACCATATGTCCATTACATATATAGATAGTTGTAGGCATTGCATTTTTGCATGTGAAACCCGATGATGAGTCTCAGTTGGAGGCACTACCTTTTTAGTTAAGGATATTGCGGGAAACGGTCGTCGGAAGGGAATCGGTATTTCGTTAGATCCTTATTCACTTGTTTAGCGTCAAGCTCACTTGTTGGACCTCCGTTTAGAGCACCTTTGGCCCAAAAAAACCCGCAAACCTTTTAACCTTGGCCCAAAACCCTTGCCACCCACCTAAGCCCACTCACCAAACCAACACAACACCTAGCCCACCAAGAGAGGCCCACATGCCCATAGCCCCTAAATTACATCCAAATTAAATCAAATATTAATTAAATTAAACATTAACTAAATAAAATATTAATTAATGATATACCAAATTAAATATTGTAACTTCCTAACTTAAAATATTAATACTAAATTAAAGAAATGTTATGCCTAATTAAAATCAATCATAACCAATTAAAGATATTGACTTCCTAATCTAACAAATTGTATTCCTAAACCAAGCCAATCAAATATTCAACCTTCCTAATTCACCAAAATTTGTCCCCCCCTCAATCCATTGATTTCCTTATCCAACACCAAATCAAATCCTCTCTTTAATGCCAAAATCTCTTCCTTGTGAGACAATGAGAAGCCCTAACCCTTCTCTATATAAACAAAGCCAAACCAAGCCTATCCTCTCTCTCTTTTCACGCCCACACACACAAAAGAAGAAGCTCTCCCTTCACACAATATGAAATACACGCCCAAAGTCAAGAAAACTACATAAATTTCTCTTCATCTCCTCCCTCCATAGCCGAAAACATCACCCTCCTCATCCCCTCCATTGCCGAAAATATTACAGCCCCTACAACCATCAAAACAGCCCCAAATCACCACTGAAAACCAGCCCCATACACCCCCCAAACATCACCGAAAATTCCCTCAAAAACAGCAGCTACATCACCGAAAATTCCCCCAAAAACAGCAGCTACATCACCGAAATTTACACAAGAAACTGCATTGTTTCACACGCCCAAACTGCACTATTTCACACGCCTAAACTGCACTGTTTTACACGCCCAAACAACAGCAAAAACACCTTAAAACAGCCCCCTAAATCACCTAAACCAGTAACAAAAAACTGCACTTATAATCCTTAAAATAATCATAAAAAACTGCACTTAAAACCTTTAAAAAACACCCAAAACAGTCCGTTGAAACGTCAAAATAGTGACCTGAACAGTGAGCAGAAAATACAGAGGAAACAGCAGCAAAACGGAGGCAAAACAGTAAGCAAAATAGCAAAATAGTGAGCTAAGACACTAAACCAGTGAACCGGAGAAGTTGAGGAGCTTTACCCTTCCGATCCCCGTGAAACGCAATTCCGAAGGTCGGCAAAAAAGGTTAGACCTGAGGTTATTTTCCACCTTCGTTTTCTGTTTTATTTTTATTTTATTGAGTATTGTTCGCATGATTGTTATGTCAAAATGCTTGTTGTGGCCCTTGAGTAGATAAATATGCATGTATCATGAAATATTGTATGTTGTGGACTTGGAATAAAATAAAAGATGTGTCAACTCTCGCGGTATATCGGATGGAAACCGGGACATAAATTTCATAGCCGATTCTGAATGGACGGTAGTATGTGTAGGCACTGCATTTTTGCACATAAGTCCCTATGATGAGTCTCATTTGGAGACACTACCTTTTAAGTCACGGAGGTCACGGAAAACGGACATCGGAAGGGGAAATTCAGAATAAACAAGGTTCACTATTTTCGTTCGTGCTGCGTTCGTGTATACGTTCGAACTCCAAACAGATTGCGGGCGTTCGTGCCGCGTTCGAAGAGGCGTTCGAACGGTGTCGGTAATTCTGGTTTTGCTGCTAGCCTCACATTAAGCCCAATTCGCCCAAGCCTTGGCCCACACGCCCAAGCCCACTTAAAACACATATTTAACACATGGTGAAATCAAAACAAATCTAAAAATCACATACCAAATTGAAATAAACATTAAAATCAATCAAATATTTTAATTCATCAATTAAGATATTCACCCACCAATTACACAAGATTCCTTTCTATCTAAACTAAATTAAAAAGATGTCATGCCTAATTAAAATCAATTATAACAAATTAAAGATTTTGACTTCCTAATTCAACCAAATTTGTCCCCCCTCAATCTTTGACTTTCCTTGCTCAACACAAAATCAAATCCATTCCTTGTGAGACAAGGTGAAGCCCTAGCCTTTCTCTATATAAACAACCCCTAACCAAGACATGCACTCTCCTAGCTCATTCATACAAGAAAAGCCTCCCCTAGCTCATACACATAAGACACACAACTCACACGAAAATCACAACACAAGAAACACCCAAGCTTATTGACACAACTCTCCCTCTCACTCTCAATAACCGAAGATCACAAACCAAAGAACCCTCATTGCCTTTACCAAAACACATCCCGAATAACCCCTTTACCTCATTAAAACAGCCCCCGAACCACACCATAACACCACCAAAAATCACACCCAAAACAGTAGCCAAAACATCCCAAGAATAGTAACTAAAATACAGCAGCATGACAGTAGCAAAATGGCAGCGAATCGGAGTCAAAAGCAGCAGCAAAAGATGGTGAACGACGACTCAAAATAGTAAGACAACGAACGAGAGCACTGAACCAGTGAACCGGAAGAGTTGCGGAGCATCCACCCTTTCGACGATCGTGTACCGTACATCCGAGAGGTGATTTAAAAGGTTAGACTTGAGGGCACTTTTCTCATTAGTTTATATTCGTTTTTTTATTGTTTATTGAATTCTACTCGCATGAGAGTCATTTGTGGATGCATGTTGTGGCTTGAATGAAATGGAAAATGTGTCGCCTCTTGTGGTATATAGGATGGAAACCCGGACATAAATTTCATAGCCGATTCCGAATGGACGGTAGTATGATCTGTACTTGGGATACAACTCCACGTACCACTTGAGTAAACGGCACATTCTTTTGTTTTATGTTGCTTGGATTTATTTCTTTTCTTTATTTGAATTCTACATGTTACTTTTGTATGTATGATACAATCGAGCAAATGGGCTTAGTAAGTCGGATTAAAGGTCCCCTATTTGGAGGAGTTAAAACCCTTTACCACGATGCTTTGCCGCGCCAGTTGATGTGTGTTCGGTTGAATGCAAGATACATTCAATCGGACATACTAAGTTTGATATTATTGTTCTTAATTCTTTGTATGCATGATTCAATCGAGCGCATGGGCTTAGTAAGTGCAATGAAAGATCCCCTATGGGGAATGGTTAAAGCCCTTTACCACGATGCTTTGCCGCGCCGATTGATGTGTGTTCGGTTGAATGCAAGATATGTTCAATCAGACATACTAAGTTTGATATTATTGTCTTTATTCTTGTATGCATGATGTGATCGAGCGCATGGGCTTAGTAAGTGCGATGAAAGGTCCTCTAATTGAAGAGGTTAAAATCCTTTACCATGATGCTTTCCTGCGCCGATTAACGTATATTCGGTTGAATGTAAGATGTGTTCAATCGGGTACATGAAGTCTAAGGTTATTGCCTTTATTTTTATATGCATTGAGATAAGCGCATGGGCTTAGTAAGTGCGATGAAAGGTCCTCTAATTGGAGAGGTTAAAATCCTTCGCCACGATGTTTCGTCGCGCTTCGTATTTCGCTATTTGCCTTTTTTATGTATGTATTGCGTCACATTTTGTGCATAAGGTCTGTTCCCGTTCGAACGTGTTTTACAAACGCTACTCGAACGCGCATGCATTTTGTTTCATCAGGTCTGGATCCGTTCGAACGCGTTATCAAACGCTACACGAACGCGAACCTTCTATTTACCGTTCGAACGCGTTTACGAATGCTACACGAACGCGCACACACTGAACTAAGTCTTTCTCATCATATTTCATGCACGACTGCCTTTTGGATGATCTCCCTTACATTATGTAGCCAATCATATTATTTGTATTCCTGCATTCGCCCATTCGATGTGTTATTGGGATGATATTCAAGCATGATTAGGTTGTTAGCATGTTATTTGGTTAATATGTTCATGAGATAGTACTCAAGCATGATTAGGTTGTTCTTAGTTTTCCCTATCATATGATTGAGAAATGTTCATGAGATTGTCATGTGATGTTGCATGTTGTGATGAACTTGTTGATGTATGCATGTGAATTTAGAAGAATGATACTCTTGGAAATAAGTGTTACTTAAACTTGATTAAATTATTACATAAATCCTTTCATTACAAGTGACTTAAGTAAGGGACCATTTCGAACCCAACGGTTTGAGGTCTTCCCTTGCGAGGGGTGAGTGCGGCCTTAAATCTCATTTTTCCCGGTTCACACCGGGTGGCGACTCCATGTTATTTCGTACTCCCAACTAGGCCGTGAGCCTAGAACAGCGTCGTCAAGTTCTGTTGTCTACAGTCTGGCGACTCCACTGGGGATAGAGAATCTGCCTCGAAATATTGTCTTGTAATGTTTGGATTTATGTTTTAATTGACCGTGTCTATAGTGGATAAAATGGGGGTTTAATCAAAGGCATTTTAAGGCTAGGTAATGGTTGGGTGTCTTCCTTCACTCACTACCTTTCTAGAAGAAAAAGCTGTGAAGGCACTTATATAGCCATCTACCCGTAGCCTATTGTGATGGACTAATTTGGAGGACTCGTTGTTTATTCCTGACACCAAGCGATAAGAGCCTAAGAGGCTTGGGTATTTAAGTGAGCCTCGCTCCACCTTCCCTCTGGGGAATCTACAACGGGAAATCCATTTGACAGTCCGTCACACACCATAGCTCATTGGCACGTACCTTAGTGTATAAAAAAGGGTGCGTTCACTTGGTCGCTCGAACCCTTGAGTGGGGAGACCTAGTTATGGGCCATCCTTCGCCGATGAGAGCCTTTGTCTATACTCTTGTGAACCCACATATAGACCGGGATTGTATGGTCAAAGTAACAATTATTTCCTTGAGTATGTGCTAGTGGACCATCCTCATTTGGATGCAGTTGGACCATTGTCAGAAATGCGAACTTGCTGGGCCATTTAAACTGGAGCGAGTTTGTACCTTATGACCTTTGGGCCCAAAGCTTCTGAAATGTTGATGGGCCATTCCGTAGAAATTATTACTTTATCTTTGCATTATCTTTTATGCTTGTGTTTGGGAACATCGCCGTTTGGATCCATTTGGACCATTTGTCATGGGATATGGGCTTGTTGGGCCATTTAAACTGGGACAAGAACGTATTTTATGACGATCGGGCCAAAGGCTTCTAAGTGGTGATGGGCCACTTTGTGCTTGCGTTCAGAACATTACCATTTGGATTTAGTTGGGCTCTTTTCCATGAGATGTGAACTCGTTGGGCCATTTAAAATTTTAGTTGATTTAGTATGTTATATATGTTACATGCATCTCACGCACCCCATGCATACATACATCATGTTAACCCTTGTGTTCTAAAAGCCATCATAGATTCCCGTTGGGTCAGGGAAAAGGGAAGACTCACCAAAATAATGGGAACAGATATGAGTACATCCGATAATGAGGTATCACGTTTGGATCAGTTGGAAAACGGTTTCGCCAAGGTCACTGAACAGTTGCAAGCCTTGACTACTGCCATGACAAATATGGCTGTGCCCCGTGCTGGGGGAAATTCTGAGAATATAAGGCGCGATGAGCCTTTGAATGGGTTGGGGGATGATATCCCCATTTTGATGATGGCATGGCAGAGTATGCAACAGGCAAATTGATTGGGTCTCAGGCAGAATTTCAGAAGCTTCGGGATCAGGTTGAGTCAGTTACCCGTAAGATGAAGGGTAAGGACGAAGAATTACTAGACTATGAGGCGATGGCTTTTGAGGAACAGTTGCCTGCTTAGTTCAAGATGCCGGATATGGCCAAGTTCAACGGGAATGGGGATCCGAAGGTCCACCTCCGACAATATGTGTCAGTTATGAGTTCAATAGGCCTAACACAGCGCCAAGCTCAAAAGATGTTTGGGATGTCACTCGAGGGGGCACCTGTGGTTTGATATCATAGCCTTAAGAAGAAGGTTAAGAAAGATTGGAGGGAACTAGCTGATGCTTTTCTGAAGCAGTATGTTACAGACTTAGAAATTGACTTGTCACTCCGTGATTTGGAGAACACTAAGCAGAAGTCAGAGGAAAGTTTCAAAGAGTATGTGGATCGCTGGAGAAGCCAGCTTTTGAAAATGCAGACTCGGCCCTCAGAGAAGGACCAAATCAAAATGATCATCAAGGGCGCCAAGCCCTCTATTTATAGTAAACTAAGGAGGATGACTTCGATGATTTCTGATTTTCGACAGTTGAGGGAAACTGTCATGGATTTTGAGGAAGAAGAGGCTGAAAACAGAAAGTTTTATGGCCAGAATAGAAGAACCTTTGGGGGGCCTTCTGAGACCAAGCCCGCTACTGCCGAGGTTGCTTCCATTAAGAACCGGTATTTCTCTAACCTGGGGAAGCCGTTATCTAAGGTGCTTGAGAAGTTGAAGGGACAAGGACTCCTAAAACCCTTAGACATGAGATCCAAAACCTGATATTGTCACTTCCATCAGAGGAGAGGCCACGAAACTGATAGCTGCACCCGCCTTAGGCATGAGATCCAAAACCTCATTGACTCCCACAAAATACCTGACCCAGAAAGAGAACAACCCAACGCACACAGAAATCCCCTACCCAACTACATGATCAACTCTGGCCTACCCGAAACCCTTGTCCTCCAAACCCTTAACCACCAAGCTTCTTACATGGAGATAGGGGATGATAGTGAAGAACCGTATGTCAAGAAAGAAGGCAATGCTGCGAATGATTAAGTTGTTCCTCATAGTTTATTTGATCTTGCGTTTTCAATATAGACATTGACTTGGTTTACCTGTTCGAACCATTTCTTAAATGATAATAAAGACGTTCATTTCGTTTACATGCCTGAGTCTCTCCCTCCAACCTGCAACATGAGTATATTTGAGAAAAGCATTCAACCTTAGTACTATGAAATTCAGTGATGTTTAGAACACGGGGAATCTTCGGAAGCAACAACAGTACAGTCAGTTTCAGAAATGAATCAGTATCAGTTTGGGGGGCGAGGCCCACATCATCAGCATCAATTTAGGGGCTTAAGCCCACATCAGCATCAGTTTGGGGATGAGTCCCAGGGCCGAGGCCCACATCAGTTACAGTTTGAGGATGAGTCCCAGGGCCGAGGCCCACATCAATATCAGTTTAGGGCCGAGGCCCACATCAATATCAGCTTGGGGGCGAGGCCCACATCAGTATCAGCATCGGTTTAGGGGCTCAGGCCCACATCAGTTTCAGTTTTGGGGATGAGTCCCAGGGCCGAGGCCCACATCAGAATCAGTATCAGTTCTGCTGGGTATGGCATTCTGGGGGCGAGGCCCACATTGGTTCAGTATTAGTTCTGCCGGGTATAGTACTCTGGGGGGCGAGGCCCACACTCTTATCAGTAACGGTTCGGAAATGGACCACTCTCTTATCAGCAATGGTTTGGAAATGAACCACTCTCATATCAGTAATGGTTCGGAAATGGACCATCTCTCATCAGCAACGGTTTGGAAATGGACCATTATCAGATCTCGCCGAAAATGGCACTCCGAAAATGGAGCACGGTTCAGAAATGGACCATCTCTCATCAGCAACGGTTCAGAAATGGACCATTATCACATCTCACCGAAAAGGGCACTCCGAAAATGGAGCACGGTTCAGAAATGGACCATTATCACATCTCACCGAAAAGGGCACTCTGAAAATGGAGCACGGTTCAAAATGGACCATCATCTCATCTCGTTGAAAATGGCACTCTGAAAATGGAGCACGGTTCGGAAATGGACCAAGGAAGGCCTAACCCATCGGAATATGATACATATACATGCATACATGCATACATATCACGTACATGCAATGTTTGTTTTGTGTTGGCAGGTTTGTCGCGGAAAAGACCATCTCATCAAATAACGGTTCAAAAATGAGCCACATTCTCGCACAACAGGGTTCGAAAATGGACCGCTACCACAACAGATGCCGAAAATGGCGCCCCAAAATGGAGCACACAAAGCAAAGGCCGAAAATGGTGCTCCAAAATGGAACACACACAGCAAATACCGAAAATGGCGCTCCAAAATGGAGCACCCACAACAGACGCCGAAAATGGCGCTCCAAAATGGAGCACCCACAACAGATGCCGAAAATGGCATTCCAAAATGGAGCACACAAACCAAAGGCCGAAAATGGCGTTCCAAAATGGAACACACACAGCAAATGCCGGAAATGGCGCTCTAAAATGGAGCACACACACAAAAGATGCTGAAAATGGCGCTCTAAAAATGGAGCACGGTTCGGGAATGAACCAGGGGTCGCAGCACCTCACCACCAAATCAACTCAACTCAACACATGGTAAGTCAAGTGGCAGCTGGCGAGCCAAGTAAGTGAAAATGCATTGCATAACTTTGATAGGATTGTCACTGTTACACATTACACAAGTCCCATCAAAGTGGAGGCGACTGTAGGCACTGCAATTTTGCACATAAGCCCCTATGATGAGTCTCATTTGGAGACACTACCTTTTAAGTCACGGAGGTCACGGAAAACGGACATCGGAAGGGGAAATTCAGAATAAACAAGGTTCACTGTTTTCGTTCGTGCTGCGTTCGTGTATACGTTCGAACTCCAAACAGATTACGGGCGTTCGTGCCGCGTTCGAAGAGGCGTTCGAACGGTGTTGGTAATTCTGGTTTTGCTGCTAGCCTCACATTAAGCCCAATTCGCCCAAGCCTTGGCCCACATGCCCAAGCCCACTTAAAACACATATTTAACACATGGTGAAATCAAAACAAATCTAAAAATCACATACCAAATTGAAATAAACATTAAAATCAATCAAATATTTTAATTCACTAATTAAGATAATCACCCACCAACCTTGTCTTGTAAATCGGTATAAACGTAGTACGAGGTACTTACGTGTTCGGATAGTCCGACGACCATATTTACTGCCACCATATCCGGAGATCTCATGGGTCGCTTCCCGAACATTCACCGATGAGACGTATAACTCGCACTTAATTAATCTGGGATTAATTAGAAGAGAGAGAAAATTAATCTGGGATTAATCACAGAGATATTTTATCTGGGATAAAATATTAATTAAAGAGAGAGAACGATTAATTTGGAATTAATCGGTAAATTAATATATTCGATATATTAATCGAAATTAGATTTCGACGCGGAATTGAAATTTGATTTTAATTCGGGCAAACAAATTAATTTAGAATTAATTCATTAGCGACGTGAATAGTGAATTCGCTAGGCGTAATCATTTAATTACGACACGACGGAAAATTCGTTAATTTGGAATTAACGAACCCGAGCCCGAGAGTGTGAGTGATTGCGAGCGCATTCGTATTTCGAATTCGAGTGCGGCACGCAAGTCACATCAAGCGTCAAATCACTAGTCGCATCAATTGTCAAATCACTTGTCACTTTGAGTGATGTGACATGACAAGTTGTCACTTTATTAAAGTGAAGTGACTTGATTGATTAAAAAGTAGAAGTGATGGGTGAAAAGTTGAAAGCTTTTGCTTTTTGCTTTTTGATTTTTTAATTAAAGTTTTGTATATCCTTTTATTTTATATTAGGTAAATAAAGAAAAATAAAAATGATATTAAAAGCATCACTTTCTCTCTCTTGTTTTTGACATCACGGTTTTAAGGCTTTTGGAGCCAAAACCCTTCACCTCTCTCTCACGGTCTCCTTGGCCGATTTCTTCTCCACTTTCTTCTGGTTTGACCGAGAAAGCATGGAGAAGCTTTTGGATCTTGTTGCAAGATCTAAGTGCTAGCACACACCTTGGGTTATATTATGGTGATAGGGAAACAAATTTATGAGCTTGGAATCCAATTTTGAAGCTTGAAGCTTGGAGCTTCCATGGTGTTCATCAATGGCCGAATCATGGAGGAACCAAACCAGTCAAAACCGAACAGCCCACTGCCTTGGAGAGCTATTGCTGTGAGCTTGGAGGGAGGCAAAAACGCATCTTGTTCTTCGCATCCAAAACCGTTCAATGT
Organism: Zanthoxylum bungeanum; assembly: GCA_019454045.1. Taxonomy (NCBI): domain Eukaryota; kingdom Viridiplantae; phylum Streptophyta; class Magnoliopsida; order Sapindales; family Rutaceae; genus Zanthoxylum; species Zanthoxylum bungeanum. The sequence goes on along the minus strand of SKCR01027508.1, from coordinate 759 downwards.
GAGTAAAGTTTCCGCCTTATTCCTTTGTGTATTCATGCGAATTTTATGCTTGATTTCATGATTCTTGGGACCTATATTAGAAACCAACAATGGTATCTTGAGCTTTGATCAAGCATGAAAAAGTTAGGGTTAAAATTGGGTAACTCGATTTAGGCATGATTTGGTTGAATTGTTTGATGAAGTATGCTTGAATGAGGTTGAATTGAAGTTGTGCATGATCAATTTCATGAAATTGGATTGGATTCAATTTTCCCTAAATTTGGGCATGACAAATTGTGTAAAATCAATTGAAGCATGATTTGATTAAATTGATTGATTAAGTATGCTTAAATGTTGATGAATTAATGATTGATTGGATCAATTTGAAGAAATTGTGTTTAGAACAAAATTTCCCCAATTTTTTGTGTTGGCATAAAGTGACAAATTTGGGTAAACTTGATTTTGAGCATATTTTGTGAAATGGATGAATGAGAATGCTTAAAGTATGTTTAATTTAAGATTGATTGGATCAATTTGTTGAAATTGTGTTTGAGAACAAATTTCCCCAAATTGCTTATGTTGGCCGAAATTAAAGAACCCTAAGTTTCTTGGTGATTTTGTTTAATTGATCATTGGATGACTTAAAACAATTGGGTAATGTTGTTTTGAAGTTCAATTTGATTGAATTTTGATTTGGAACATTTTTCCCAAATTAAAGTGGCTTGGCCGAATTCAATTGAATTTGAAATTCATTGTGTTTTTTGATTTTAATTCATTGGA